>JAABOM020088196.1:0-29528 GCA_011800125.2 Solanum clarkiae | reverse complement strand
CAGGTTGTTGAGGCGGGGCCTGTCCCGACCCTTTTCAGATGTTTTCTCTTTATTTAGAGGCTTTGTATACTATGTAAAGTAACGATGAAGTCATAGCTCATACTTTAGACCCCGTTGCTCCAACGGCCGAGTCATATGCATTTTCTTTAGCTTATTATCATTTGTTTACCTACTTTAAGCCATTCTAAAGGTAGAAACGTACAGTAAATGCATATTTACAGATTGGTTCTCTCGGGACTTATCAGCAACGGGTGCCGGTCCGCGCTACGGGACTTTGGGGCGTATGTTGAAATATGGCTATGTATAGGTGTTTTTACGTATGGGAAGACATAGACCCAAGACCTAAAGGCCTTGGACTGAACAACAAGAACTGGCCAAAAATAACACTAGTCTGCGCCCCAGCCATGTCGCGCCAGGGGCACGGATCAACATTGGAATTTGTCATTTTTGGATTTTCAAATTTTTATACGGTTTCTCAAAAATTGGGGTTAGACCTATTACCCACTCAATTTTACCCCCGATAAAGAATATGAAGTTGGATTTTCAATATTATGCATGGATTTTGAGATATATAGTAATTATAATTTTGGACACTTCCGAGACACATTTTTGGACACTTTTTTTGGGTTCGTTTCATGTTTGACCGCAGAACATACTCGGTGAATCGCTAAACTGATTCTGCGGTAAAAAAATTATCACCTTTTTGCACAATTTTCAGACTTTAGGCTGCTGCTACTTTTGGTAATACTCATACATAGTCATCGATACACCAAATTGATTCAGCGATGGAAAGGTCCATAGCCAAAAGTTACAGCAATAAAATATGGAGATCAGTCAATTAAGATGGTGCATATGACAATTAGGCACATCACCCGAGTTCACTTAGGCAGTCAAAATGATCATCACCAAAGGTGACTAGCATGGCCCTTTATCTATTCACTCAAAACATGACAACGTTTTCACCAATAACATGATGACAGTCAAACACTAACACACCATAACATATCAATACATGATCGACAATTGATTATCACTATCACATGGTTTCCACAGCTATATACACAATCAAGTAACCACTTACCCTTAAGAATGAAGTCACCTAATCCATCATTAGGCAAGTTCACTTCACCCAATGGATTTTAAAGATTACTCAGACTTCACCTATAGCCCACAAGAACAATCAATCCAAACAAGCAAGCGTTTTAAATAAAACATTCTCATGATCAAGGCACTATCTCAAATGAAAACATTTAAGCATGTTGACAACTACGAAATTGAGAAAATACCCACAAACATTCCACCATTGGGAAATAAATTGCTCATTCATACACCTAGCCAAAATCATAGGCACCACTGATTTCCAAGAAGAAGCACCAAAAATGGGTTTTGGCATGCAAAAGGAGTGAAAAAGAGGGAAAATGGAAATTGAAGGACCAAGACATTTGAAAAGTCTTAAGTAGGTCAGTGAGCCATGCATATTCGGTGACACCGAACCACATCACTTAGCATAATCAGCACAGCGTCAAGTTTGCCAGGGAGCATCTTTTTTATTAGTATGCATACCTTTCTTTTATCCTTGAAGTGCAGCGAAATTGACCATTTCCCATTAGTTTCGATAATTTTCCAAGTTGCCATTTGGCTTGCAAAATTTGACAGCATCTCAGGTGTTACTAGGTAACTTGAATGAAAGTCGAATTGATGGTCACCTTTTTGCCTCGGCGATACAATGAGTGGTTCCATTAATCTCCCTCTAAGCTCTCCACTTTAATTTTTTCTTTTTCAATCTTGCACAAATCAACACCCATTATTAAGATTAAAAGTAATAAAACTTACATTGGGTTGCCTCCTAAGTAGATCTTCAGTTAACATCATGGCACGATGTAATTCCTCTTCTTCGTCAAGTCATCACCGATTGGCTCATCACTGATTATACCATGAGATGGTATCCCAGCTTCAGAGTTTTGCGTATATTGAACACTATTTTCCTTATCATACACTCTAATCATAATATCTCCACTCTCTACATTCACAATAGCTCATTAGGTGGCAAAGAATGACCTACCCAAGATGATCAACATGTCGGTATCCACCTCGCAATCTAAGATCACAAAAACCGTAGGAAAAATGAATTTGTTCACCATCACCAAAACATCATGTAAAATTTCCACTGGTCATTTTGATAGACTGATCAGGCATGAGCAACTGCATTGTGGTCGATGAAAAGGTCTCCGATCCAAACTCCTCAAGTATAACTAGGGGCATGAGATTTATACCTGCTCCCAAGACATATAGTGGCTTACTGAACTTTGGATCCAATAGTGGATGGAATAGTGAATGCACATGGCTCGTCTTGCTTCACTACTAACTTTTGTGTCAAAATTGCACTACGATTATGAGATGCTTCGTTTGTCTCACACTCAAGAGTTCTCTTCTTCATGACCACCTGTTTTATGAATCTAGCATGACCTACCATTTCAATCAATGCTCATTTCAATCAATGCTTCTACAAGTGGAACATTTATGACAACAAGTTGAACATAGAGAAATTATTAAAAATTTGCATCCTTCCCTTTCTTCTTCAATCTTTGAAGAAACGGAGGATCAACCTTGACTTGAGGTGATTTCAACCTCATAAAGGATTAGAATTTTTGGGACATGCTTTCTTGACATTAATATCATCCCTACTCTTCTCTTATTTATCTCTCTTGGTATTGCCAAGAGCTTTACCACCTTCAAAATGAGCTTAATACTTATCAACTTCGACAGTAACTTCATCTTCTTTTTCTACCACTTCATTTAGGGCTTCTTCAACAACAAACAATGGTTTTGTGCCTTCAATCACTTTCCCACTACGAGTAGTTATGGCTATACATACTGATCATTCCCCTTTGGACTAGCCATCATGTCACTAGGTAAACCTTCTTTTGGACGCTGATTTAGATGAGCTGATATGTTTCCAAATTGAGTTTCCAGATGTTTAATGGCTACCGAATGCGATATCATAGTTTGGCCCAACTGAAAAAGTTAGATTTCATATCTATTAGGACTTTATTAGAGGCTTCCACCTTTCTTAAGATTCGGGTGAGCATGTCTTCAGTTCGAAGATTCTCTTGATTCACATGGAGGTCAGCAACCTTCACCCTATCATGAGGTGGAATATACTATCAGGACCCAAGCCTAGGGCTTAGACATGACTTGACTATTGGGAAACCCAAAGGAACCCCAATCGAGCCTCTTAACTTTTCATTACAAATCGTTGGTCGTGGAAGCTTATAAAAGACATAAAGTAAGCAAAAGGAACAAGAGCTAAGGGATAGCTTACGAAAACCTCGACATCAAAGACAAGGAGTCATAGCTCATATCATAAAAACACAACTTGTCCAACAAACACCTCTACGTACATAGATAGAGCGGGGGCTAAGACAAAGTAACTGGGCTCACTCTCATAGTCAAAATAGAACACAAAATAGAATGTCTCAATACAAGGCAAGAGGAAAACATAAGCTAAAGTCCCCAAAATAGAGGACTCACTAACAAGATTGAAATAGCACCGTCTAGCCATGAGAAGGAGGAGGATGATCAAATTGGGCACTGGTTCCTACATGGTGATATCATGTAGGCAAGAATATGCGTTAGTATGTTTGAATGTACTAAGTATGTGGGATGCAATGCAACAAGAATTAAGCTTCATAATCAACATGTAAAACAATAGACAATAGGCATGATATAACAATATGACATGTATGATCAATGCATAAGCAAACCATGACTAAATAACTCATGGTCATTGTCACAACCCCTGCCTAGGGCCTAGACGTGACACGGCGAATGGAGAACCCGAAGGAACCCCAAACAAGACTCTTAACTTGTCATTACATATCCTTGGTCGCAGAAGAATATAAAAGACATGTAGAATAGAGTGGGGCAATTGGGGCTAAGGGAAATCTTTTCAACACATCAGCATCAAAAGGCAAGGAATCACAGCTCATATCCAAAATACATAACTTGTCCAACAAACATCTCTACATACATAGATAGAGTTGGGGCCAAGACAATATAATCGGGCTCACCCTCATAGTCAAATAGATCGTAAGATAGTGTCTCAAAACATAGATAAGAGAAAAGCATAAAACAGAGTCCCCGAAATAGAGGACTCACCAACAAGCTTGGAATAGTACCGTCTAGCCATGTGGAGGAGGAGGATGATCAACTCAGGCACCGATTCCTACATAGTGATATCATGTAGGAAAGAGTATGCATTAGTATATTTGAATGTATTAAGTATGTAGGATACAATGAAACAAGAAATAAGCTTCATGATCAATATGCAAAATAATAGGCAATAGGCATAATATAGCAAGATGACATGCATGATCAATGCATAAGTAAAACGTGCTTACGTAATATATGCTCATATAGAATATCATGTGTAGAAAAGACCAAGCAAGATTTCCAAGGTATGAACCCCTTAGGGTTAGTGATGATGTCGTCCCAACACATAGGTGAATGAGTACGAACCCTCATCTCGGTTAGTGATAATGCCGCCCCATCACCTAGGTGGATGAGTACGAACCCCCATCTTGGTTGATGAGTATAAACCCCAATCTAGGTTAGTGATGACGCTGCCCCATCACCAGGTGGAGAAGTACGAACCCTTCCGTCGGTTACCCAGGCTCTTGTCCCCCCGGATCGGACGTGGTCTAATGCAACACTTTATATAGAATTCATTATATGCATAAGCTCATTTCATCATAATATAGTCAATTATATCATATACATAAGATCTTTTAATCACCACAACATCATTTATATCATATCTCATACTTTAGGCCTTCATTTTCTCAAAAAACCATAACCAAACATTTTATCAAACACCTTGGGCGTGTGTAATGGCGGTGAAAGACCATGAAATTAAGAGATGAAATCAAGTAAGAAAATCTATTGTACGACCATCAATCAACACCTTGCAACACCCCAAGACATTCACATCAAAACCCCACATCAAATCCAACATTAGATCAAAGATCTAAAGCACAAAACATGCTGAAACAACCATACTTTCATGAACTAAAATCACTGTGTAGTAAATTTCTCACTATACAAGACCCACATGTAAAATCAACTTTAAATCATGTAATATCAGTAAAAAGGAGGCTCAGGCACCATGGATGAAAGGACCCAATAACTCAACACCACATACTTTAGCTTTGGAGAAGTTCTTGGTGAAGGTTGACAGTGGAAACTTGATGCTTTAAGAGAATCCTTAAATCTTGATAAATGTTTTGGATCTTGAATTGGGGAGTGAAAATATGGCTAAGTGTTTTGGGGAGTGTTGGAAAATATTTAGGATGATATAATGGTGAAATTTGACCAAGTATAGATCAAAACACATTTGGGAAACTTGGGCCCAACACTAGAATATTTTGGGCTGCGCAAGAAAGATTACAAGGCGAAAAAAACACATCTCCACATCGCAGAGAGGATCATAGAAGCATTTGTACTAAAGAACATCCAAGGCACGTCGCAGGAGCATCGCGAACAACTCAATGAAAATTTTCCCTCAAAAATTTATAATTGTTATTCATTTGCTCTTAAATAGAGGTTAGACTCCTTCTTCACCTAATTTTGACCCCTGATCACAAATATGAGGTCGGACTTTCGAAATAACGAATGGATTTTTTAGATATGTGTAAATTAAAATTATGAGCATTCCGTGGCACATTTTTGGGAACTTTTTGGGGTCATTTCTATATCTCCCCCCTTTGGAACATTCGTCCCCGAATGTAAAGGAGACGTGCAATACAAGAGTGATTATGCACAAATCAGCCCCACCAAGAATGCAACATTACATGTAAAAACACCATTTTCAAATTCTCAACATAAGTGTAAAATCATCATAAGCTTACCAACTTAAACATGAATGCACATGAATGACATAAGGGATGAAGTGTAGAACTTGAAATTACATATGAGACTTAGGATTAGTACCTTAGGCTTGAGTGGAGTAGAAAAATAAGGATACTTCCTCCCAAGTAGCACTTTTGACTTGTTGGTTCCTCCAAAGGACCTTAACGGATGCCACTTCTTTGTTCCTCAATCTCTTTACTTGCCTATCCAAGATCTGAACCGGGATCTCCTTATAAGTTAAGTTATCCTCCACATTACCCACAAAATCAAGAGGTACAATGGCATTAAGGTCATCAATGCATTTTCTCAACATAGAGACGTGCAACACCGGATGGACCAAATCCATTTCACTAGGCAACTTCAACTCATAAGCTACCTTGCCAACCCTCTCAATCACCTCATAAGGAATGACATACCTTGGATTCAACTTCCCTTTTTTACCAAAACAGACCACGCCTTTCATTGGATAAACCTCCAAATAGACCCAATCACCCATTTGGAATTCTAGTTTTCTTCTTCTCACATCGGCATAGGATTTTTGATAACTTTGGGCTGTTCTTAACCTATCCCTATTCATCTTAACCTTCTCAAGAGCTTCCATAACCAGATCCGGCCCCAATAAAGCCACCTCTCCAACTGTAAACTAACCCACCGGTGATCTACAATGTCTCCCATAAAGAGTCTAAAATAGAGCTATACCAATGCTCGAGTGATAGCTATTGTTGTGGGAAAACTCAATCAATGGAAAATGGTCATACCAAGTACCTTTAAGCTCCAATATACAATCCCTAATCATATCCTCAAGTGTTCGAATCGTCCTTTCATCATGGACATCCATTTGAGGATAGAAGGCCATACTAAGGTGAACTTTGGTACCAAGACCCCTTTGGAAAGATCTCCAAAAGTATGAAGTAAATTGTGCACCCTGATCTAATATGGTGGATAAAGGAACCTCATGTAACCTCACTAACTCATGGATGTACAATGTTACATATCTTCATCCCTATATGTAGTCTTGAGCGATAGAAAGTAAGCCAATTTCATCATCCTATCAACCACCACCCATATGGAATCAAAGCCTTTCCTAGTCTTGGGCAATCCAACCACAAAATCCATGTTAATCACCTCCCACTTCCAAGTGGGAATCTCTATGTTTTGGGTTAGGCCACTCGGCCTTTCCTGTTCGGCTTTGACTTGATAGAAACTATGGCAACATGAAACGAATTTGGCAATGTCCCTCTTTAAGCCTCCCCACTAATACACCTCCCTCAAGTTTCTATACATTTTGGTGGAATCGGGGTGGACAGAATTAGAGGAATTGTGGGCTTCATCAAGAATTTTCTCGCTCAAACAATCAACACATAGCACACAAAACCTAACTTGGTATCTAAGGGCCCCATCTCCCCCTTGGGAGAAAACCTCTATTTTGCCCTCTTTCACCAAGGCCTTCAATTCAAGTAAGGAGGAGACAGTCTTCTTTTACTATCACCTCATCAACCAAAGAAGATTTAGAACCATCAACCAAAACAACACCATTACCCACATCTTCCAATCTCACCCCCAATCTAGCCAACCTATACACCTCCCTAGCCATCTCCGTTTCACCACCATGCAGATGAGCTGGCTTACACGTGGACACCCGACTCAAAGCATCTGCCACAACATTTTCCTTACTCGGATGGTAATGCACGCTCATGTCATAATTCTTAAGGAGTTCTAGCGACCTTCATTGTCTCAAGTTAAAATCTTGTTTGTGTAAAGACATATTGAAGGATCTTATGATCGGTGAAGACATTAACATGCACCCCATACAATTAATGTTACAAAATCTTTAATGCAAATGCCACAACTGCTAATTCAAGATCATAGGTAGGGTAGTTCTTTTCATGCAACTTGAGTTGTCTAGAAGTGTAGGCTATGACCTTACCATTTTGCATTAGCAGACAACCCAAACCAACTCTAGATGGATCACAATACACAACGAAACCCTCAAGCCCATCTGGTAGTGACAATATAGGAGCAGACACAAGTGTATCCTTCAATGTTTGGAAACTTTTCTCACATTCATCTGTCCACTCACACTTCACCTTCTTTTGAGTCAATTTTATCATAGGAGAAGCAATGGAGGAAAATCCATTCACAAACCTTCTATAGTAACCCGCAAGGGCCACAAAACTCCTAATGTCCGACGAGGTCAATAGTCTAGGACAATTCCTAATCATATTGATTTTCTTAGGATCCACTTTTATACCATCCCCCGACACTACATGATCGAGGAATGCGACCTCCTCCAACCAAAATTCACATTTTTCATACTTAGCATATAATCTCTCCTCTCTCAATCTTTGCAACACCACCCTCAAATGGCCTATATGCTCTTCCCTGCTATATGAATAGATCAAAATATCATCAATGAAAACCACAACAAAGAAATCAAGGTAGGGCTTGAAAACCATATTCGTTAGGTCCATGAAGATGGCTGGTGCGTTAGTTAGTCCAAAGGACATCACCACAAATTCATAGTGCCCATATCTAGTCTAAGGAATATCACACTCTCTCACCCTCACTTGATGGTACCAGGATCAAAGATCAATCTTAGAGAAAAAGCTAGCCCCTTGCAATAGCTCAAACAAGTCAACAATTCTTGGAAGGGGATATCTGTTCTTTATAGTGACACTATTGAGTTGCCGGTAGTCAATGCATATTCTAAGTGACCTATCTTTCTTCTTCAGAAATAACACCGGTGAACCCCATAGGTGATTGGCTAGGTCCAATAAATTCCTTTTCCAACAAATCTTTCAATTGCTCCTTTAACTCCTTCAATTTCGCGGGGGCCATACGATGAGGGGAAATGGAGATAGGTTGAGTGTTGGGAAGGCAATTTATGCCATAATCTATCTATCTTTTGGGAGGGACACCAAGAAGGTCATTTGGAAAGATATTAAGAAACTCATTTACAACCGGGACCGACTCAATGGAAGGGACTTTGGACTCCACATCCTTGACCCTCACAAGATGATAAAAATACACCTTAGAAATCAACCTATGGCCTTTAATGCATGAGATGAACCTACCCCTTACTACCACATCATGACTTTCCCATTCGAGGAAAGGTTCATTTGGGAATTAAAACTTGACCCTATCGGTTGTACAATCAATAGAGGCATAGTAGGCATGCAACCAATCCATCCCAAGAATAACATCAAAATCAATCATATCTAATTCAACAAGATCATAAGGAAAGATTTTATGTAAAATACAAACTGGACAATTTTTATACACCCTCCTAGCAACAATAGATGCACCAATAGGAGTAGACACACCATATGACTCATGCAACAACTCCAACTCAACATGGAACTTCTTAGCAACAAAGGGTATAACAAAGGAAAGGGTGGCACCCAGTTTAATCAAAGCGTATACACCAAGATCAAAGATTTTCAATATACCGATAACAACATCGAGGACCTCACCAACCCCTTGCCTCTCAAGTAGCATAAAAATGGTTGTGCCTTGGGGCACCATCTCGAGGACCACCTCTACCAAATGGGACAACATTTGCACCCCGAACCTTGCCATAGTTTCTTGGACAATCTACTTTCTTGTGACCGAGCTCCTACAACCATAGATTGCACTAGTACCCTTCAAATAAGAGTCATTATATTATGACTTTTCCCACATCCAGGACTCACATTAATAGGAGGCACCCTACCATTACCTTGAGGTCTAGGGAAGTCATTGGCAAACTCTTTATTTATATCATGAGAAGGCCTTTGGACTTGTGGATGTCTAGCACACTTGTGGAACTTTCCCTCAAAATGGGCTCTTTCTTCCTCACAGCCCCTTCTTTTTCTCAACTTCACTTCTTCGATTTTCTCGAAATATGTCATCAACCGAGACAAGTGTCACGCCCAAAGTCCCACTAAGGCGGACTGACACCCATTCCAAATAAATCCTGGGAGAAACAACCTACATCTATACGCTTTCTATACATATTATAAGGTATTTATACATTTAGCATGCCTTTAAGAAAGTAAACAGTAATAATAGGCCAAAACAAAATGCATATGGCTAGGCCTTTGGGACCATGGTGTCTAAAGTACGAGACATAACCATACTTTAATTGGTATAGTTTACAAAGCCTCTAGATAAGAAAAAGTATCTAATTAGGGTCGGGACAGACCCCGCCTAGGCTAACCATACAATACAAAAAAATAAGCTCTAGACGCACAAAGCTACGAAGCAACCTAGAGCTTGGTAACAACAGCTGGAGACGCACAAAGCTACGAAGCAACCTAGAGCTTGGTAACAACAGCTGGATATCCTTTATCTATAGCATGAGATGCAGGTCCCCCCATAAGGGACGTCAGTACGAGATAATGTACTAATATGTAAGGCAGAAAATACTGTATATGAAGTAACAACTTAAATGAAACTATGCACTGGTGTAGGATAAGAGACCACCTTTAGTTATACTGTGGGATCATGTACTTTATGTTCTTTTTATCACTTTACCTTTACTGTATAATCTGTGCATAATATGTAATATAAATGATCAGCTGATCAGCGGTAAATCTATATCGGGATTAGCTCTGGTTAGGATTTTCCTTTAACCCCTTGGGATACCCCCCCATGATAGGATCAACCTTGGATAGGTGATTCTTCCACCCCTCGGGTTACCACCCATCAATAAGTAATATACTTTACTTTTCAATTACCTTTGAGATGATTCTTTTGGTGGTCACAATATTAGAGATGTAGGGTTGTATATGTAGTATGTGGCATGTAGATAATCATACAAGACAATATGATAAAGAAAAGAGTATGTTACATAAATAATGAAATGCGTCTAAGATGAAACGACTTGTGAACTTTATTTAGCAACATGAACCCATGTAACTTGGTATCCACGTATATATGTAGATTTGAACATGACTATGTATGAGAGCATATGAACATGTAAAAGAGTGGAGACACGGTTAATAGTTGTGTCAGAGTTGGTAAGTGCCTTTATGTGCCAAGGAAATCTAGATTTCATGCCAAGTAATACGAAATCAAGTAGTCTTACATACCTCACTGTACGACCTCGCTATTACCTCAAGATAACCTTCCCTTCCTCCAATAATTTATCTACAACATAGTTGATGATAAAAGTAGCATTAGCATCCAATAGATATATTTTCGCAGCCAAATCTCATAAAAAATAACACACGGGTAGCAAGCGTATAATTATAAACCCGAGCATATTCTTTCAATCTTTTCGCTTCTAATCATATTTTCTAATACACATTCTTATATACATATCTTGTTCATCCCTTTTCAATGCCATAACAGTCTTACAAAGCCCACAAAGCATGACATATAACAATTTTACACAACATACAAATTGGTAGCATAACGTTACATCCCTTCGCTACATTTCGACGTCGACAATCCCAAACCTGTTCCAACTTTAACCAAATAGTACCCACCATATATACACATAAAAATAGTCCTAAAATAGTGCAAAAATAGTTCCACAGTATATAGAGAATGTGAAACAACAACCTCCGACTATCAACCCACAAGTTCCTATTACTAGCACAATTACGATATCGTACAATAACTTATTTTTACGGATTGTAAAAGTGGTGTAGCAGCCTGGTTACAACATGAAAAAACTAAAACTTGTTAAAAACATAAGTATTACTTAGTAATCCAGCCAACTTAAAAGAGAAAAACCTCTTAATCAACAAGAGAAGTGTACAACAATCCTTGGGACACATGCTGTCAAAAAATTTCAGCATAAATATAAATAACATATTCTCTTGATTTTCATAAGAAAGCCATATAAAACACATAAGTAAACTTACTTATCATTAACTTTAAGGTGTATGGATTCTCCAAGAACACTAAAAGTCTCCTTGTAGCTGCTTCGCTAGGTTAAGAAAGTATAGAGAGAAAGCTTGTGAAAGCTATTTTTTTTCCAAGTTAAGAATGACTTAAAGGTGCTACTTGTAAGCCTTTTTAAAGGAGCCTTTGACCGACTATATTTTGTGGTTTAAGCCTCATATTATCAAGGTGGTGATACGGTAGCTTGGCCCTTTCACTTGGGCCTAATTGGGTTTCAAAATTGATGGCTCTTGACTGTCCATTTTTCAAATTTTTCTTCACTTAGTTTGGACCCAAATAGTCAAGTGGGCTGTGATGTACTTGGTACTTATTCATCTTGGGGTTTAAGTATCGTCCATTTATGATGGTAAAACAAGGGCTAAACTTACACTCTTAACACAGACTTTATTCATTATCGGACTTGGACAAATTCGACGTCGGGCCTCGTCTCCATTTAGCTAGAAAATTTAAGCTAACCAAGGAGGTGACTCACCTGCTAGCTTTCTAAGTCCTACAAGCACCTTACTTCTCTCACTTCATTTAGGGTCGTGATCTCCTTAATTTGACTTAAAACTTATTTACACTCGACCTTCTTCAGCGTTAGACATACATATCACCCTCTAATTTGAGATTCAAGAACTCTTAAAAATTGGCGCTAATTTTAAAAGCCATATCATGTTTCATTTGCACCGTACAAGTATCATAAGATGTGGGGTGTTACAACAAGTCCATGTCACTGATAAGCAAGGCGAACTGGCATTCTTCACTCACCAAGTCGGAAGCCCTCATAACAAAGTTATTCATCCTTGACCTAGGATCGACCACGAAGTGGGGAGCATACATTGAAAGTTGATTAAATTTGAGGGCATACTCCCTCACACTCATAATACCTTTTTTCAAGTTAATAAACTCAACCAACTTTACTTCCCTCAGCTTAAGAGAGAAGAATCGACTTTGAATTCCTCCTAAAGCACCACATAGCCATTGTCTTTCTCACCCTTCCATTGATCAAACCAAATTTGGGCCACTTTTTTGAGTCAGTACTTCCCCAACTCCGCCTTCTCATTTGACCCAACACCTATGATAGACAAGATTTTGCAGAACTTATCAATAAACTCTTGTGGATCTTCATCCACCTTTGACCCATGGAAAGCTGGAGGATTCATCCTCATGAATTCTCTTACCCTAGCTTCTAAGGTATTAGCATGAGGGGATTGGGCTCCTTGTTGTACTTAGTCGGCCACCCCTTCGGCAAGCATAGTAAGAGCATCCCAGAGCTCACCATTGGTAGATTGCTTCTCGGGAGTTCGAGCTCGTCTTCCTCTAGTGTTTGGCATGATCTAGCATAACAAAAAATAATCGTTAGGGGGGAAAAGTTATCACAACTCTATAGCATGACTTAGAACATGAAGAAGGGAAACATTTCCTAAAATGTCTCATAGCTTCCTATTCATAGTCATACACGCTTCACAACCATGAATAAAACTCTAATCGACGTGGTGTGTTAGACTCCGAGGATCTAACAACCTAGTGCTCTGATATCAAGTTTTTCACGACCTAAGCCTAGGGCATAGACATGACACAGCGAATGGGGAATCAGAACGAACCCCAAATAAGCCTCTTAACATGTCATTACACGTCTTTAGTCGCGGAAGCATACAAAAGACTTGTAGAATAAAGTGGGGTAATTGGGGCTAAGGGAAAGCTTTGTAAAATATCAACATCAAAAGGCAAGGAATCATAACTCGTCTAATAAATACATAACTTGTCCAACAAATACCTCTACATACATAGATAAAGCGGGGGCCAAGATAAAGTAACCGAGCTCACCCTTATAGTCAAATAGAACATAAGATAGTTTCTCAATACATAAATAAGAGAAAAGCATAAACCAAAGTCCCCGAAATGCAGGACTCACCAACAAGCTTGGAATAGTAACTTCTAGCTATGTGGCGGAGGAGGATGATCAACTTGGACATCGATTCCTACACGGAGATATCATGTAGGCGAGAGTATGCATTAGCACATTTGAATATACTAAGTATGTGGGATGCAATGCAACAAGAGATAAGCTTCATGATCCACATGCATAACAATAGGCAATGATCATAACATAGCAAGGTGACATGCATGATTAGTGCACAAGTAAAAAATGCTTAAGTAATCCATGGTCATATAGAATGTCATATGTGGAGAAGAGACCGAAAAATATTTCCAAGGTATGAACCCCTCGGTGTTAGTGATGATGCCGTCCCATCACTTAAGTGGATGAGTACGAACCCTCATCTCGATTAGTGATAATGCCTCCACATCACCTAGGTGGATGAGTACGAACCCCCATCTTGGTTGATGAGTATAAACCCCAATCAAGGTTAGTGATGATTCCACCCCATCACCAAGTGGAGAAGTACAAACCCTTCCCTCGGTTACCCAGGCTCTTGTCCCCCTAGATCGTACATGGTCTAAGGCAACATTTTATATAGAGTTCATTATATGCATAGGCTCATTTCATTATAATATAGTCAATTGTATCATATACATAAGGTCTTTTAATCACCATAATATCATTCATATCATATCTCATGCTTTGGGCCTTCATTTGCTCAAGAAACCATAACCAGACATTTTGTCAAATACCTTCGGGGTATGTAATTGGGGTAAAAGACCCTGCAATTTACATATGAAGTCATGGAAGAAAATTTGTTGTAAAACTATCAATTAACACCTTCCAAACCCCCAAGAAATTCACATCAAAATCCTAAATCAAATCCAGCATTAGATCAAAGATTTAGAGCTCAAAACATTTTAAAACAACCATACTTTCAAGAACTAAAATCACAATGCAGTAAATTTCTCAGTATACAATACCCACATGTAAAATCAACTTTAAATCATGAAAATTAGTAAAAAAGAGGCTTAGGCACCAGGGTGAAAATACCCAATGACTTAACATCACATACCTTAGCTTTGGAGAAGTTCTTGGTGAAGGTTGACAATGGAGACATGAAGCTTGATGAGAATCCCTAAATTTGGATGAGGATTTTGGGGCTTGAATTTGGGAGTGAAAATATGGATAAGTATTTTGGGGAGTATTGAAAAATATTTAGGATGATATAAGGATGAAATTTGACTAAGTATATATCAAAACGTGTTTGGGAAACTTGGGCCCAACACTTAGAATATTTTGGGTCGCACAAGAAAGACTGCCAGGTGAAAAAAACACATCTTCACATCGCGGAGAGGATGCGTATAGGGATTTGTACTAAAGCATGCCCAAGTTGCGCCGTGGGAGCATCACGAATATCTCACTAGAAATCATCACTTAAATATTTATAATTGCTATTCTTTTACTATTAAATCGAGGTTACACCACTTTTTCACCTAATTTTGACCCCCTGATCACAAATATGAGGTTAGATTTTCAAAATAATGAATGAATTTTAGATATTTGAAAATTAATATTCCAAGCATTGCGAGGAGCATTGTGAGGCACATTTTTGGGCACTTTTTGGGGCCGTTTCACTCATATAAGATATCATATGTGAAGAATAGACCAAGCTAGATTTTCAACCTTGGTTGATTGATGATGGTCACACCCCATTATCCTAAGTGGTATGGTACAAACCCCTCACATGGTTGATAATGGTCATACCCCATCTTCCTAGGTGGTGAAGTACAAACCTCTCATATGGTTGATGAGTACAAACCCCCACCTCAGTTGATGATTATCACACCCCAATCAACCTAGGTGGTGTGGTATAAACCCCTCACATGGTTGATAATGTAACACCCCATCATCCTAGGTAGTGAAGTACAAACTTCTCACATGGTTGTTGAGTACAAACGCCCACCTTGGTTGATGATGGTCACACCTCAATCATCCTAGGTGGTGTGGTACAAATCCCTTACGTGGTTGATGAGTACAAACCCCCACCTCAGTTTTGTATGGTCTAAAGCAATAGTTTATGTAGAATTCATCATGTTCATAAGCTTAGTTCATCATTATACAGTCATTCATATCATATCTCAAGCTTTGGACTTTCAATTCCATAAGAAACCCTAGCCGGGCCTTTATCAAACACTAGGGGGTGTAATGGGGGTAAAAGACTATGCAATTTAGAGATGAAATCATGCAAGAAAATATGTATTAAAACCATAAATCAACACCTTGCTACACCCCCAAGACATTCACATCCAAACCCCTCATCAAATTCAACATTAGATCCAATATTTGGAACTCAAAACATGTTAAAACGACCATACTTTCATGAAGATAAATCACTGTACAGTAAATTTCTCAATATACAAGACCCACATGTAAAATCAACTTTAAATTATGTAATATTAGTAAAAAAGAGGCTTAGGCACCAAGGGTGGAAGGACCTAATGGTTCGGCACCAAGGGTGGAAGGACCTAATGGTTCAACACCACATACCTTTGAATTTGGAGAACCCCTTAAAAAACATTGGAAATGGAGACTTGAAGCTTGAGCGAGATCCATGATGAAATCCTTAAGATTGGTCTTGAGTTTGGGACTTGAATTTAGGAGTAAATATTTGGTTAAGTGTTTTGGTGAGTATTTGGGAATGTTTAGTGTGATGTGAGGGTGAAACAAGGATAAGTATAGGTAAAAACACATTTGGAAAAGCTTAGGACCAACACTTAGAAAAATTTGGACGAATTAAGAAAAACAATGAAGGATTTACACCTCTCGGCGTTGCGGAGAGGTCGCGGACCCTCATCGGAAATTGCACCAAGTGCAAATTTCATAAATCAATTCCTTTGCTTTAAAATCGAGTTTAGACCTTGTCCTCCTAATTTGGACCTCCTGAATAAGAATATGAAGTCAGATTTTCAAAATAACAAATGGATTTTTAGATATATGAAAAACAAGATTCTAGCCACTTCCGAGGCAAGTTTTTAGGCATGTTTTAGGGTCATTTCATATACCTATCTCAATCATGGTTCCTCCTTCCTCCAACTTGAGTTTGGTTAGCCCATGCTCAATCTTTCCATCCAGTGCTATTATTCCAACTTGATTCTTGGATGGCCTTGGAAAAGACGACCAAGAACCCACCATTTCGTTTCCCATATCATGTATCTCCTCGTTAGAACTACCTTCAAATGGTGAACCCTCAAACATCACATCTTCAGTAGCTCTCACAACCTTTACACTTTCACAATTTCCTCCCATTACATGCTTAGTCGAAAGATCACGATGGGTCAACATTTTAGCCACGTTCTCATCCATCTCCTGATCCTTAGTGAGCTGCTCCTTGAATGAACCTCTGTGGACTAAAGATACCATTTCATCTATTGTGTACCATGCTCAGTTAGTCTTTGTTATTTCATCTAGAAGGTTATAAGCTTCAGTGAATGTTGTGTCATTAGCACTCCTTTCACTAACTAATTATCTACTTCTTTGTTCATCGCGTCGTGGCTCACATAGAAGTATTGCAAGAGCATTTGGTTCAGAACTCTATGGTTGGGGCATTGGAGTAAGAGCTTCCAAAATCAGAGTCATGTTTCATGCGACGGCTGACCTTCTAGATGCTTGAAGTTCTCAATACTTCTTCTCAACTTTATCATCTTCAAGGGAGCGAAAAGTCTTTCAAGGAACACATTTTGCAGCTCCTCCCATGAAGTAATAGAATCATGAGCTAACTCAGCTAGCCACCTCACTACCTCTCCAGTGATCGAAAAAGGAAATAGCCTTAGTAGAATAGCTTCCTAACTCACTCCCCTAAATTGAATGGGAGACACACATCAACAAAGTTTCTTAGGTGTTCATGAGGATCTTCATCGCCAAGCGCTTTGAAAAATCCCTTTAGCTAGAGGAGTTGCAACATAATGCTTGTTATGTGAAAAGTAACTCCTACAGCCAATGGTGGTAGTCGAATAGCACCGTTGCATCCCACTTGATCCTAGTTAACACCTTCCATATCATTCATATCTCTAACATTATCACCATGGACACACTCATCGTCCTCCATTTTAAAAACTATTTTTCAACAACAATTTAAAAACTTTGAGGCCAAAAAGGAAGGAAAATAGGCCAATACAAGAAACCTAAAACAA
Source organism: Solanum clarkiae (assembly GCA_011800125.2). Lineage (NCBI taxonomy): Eukaryota > Viridiplantae > Streptophyta > Magnoliopsida > Solanales > Solanaceae > Solanum > Solanum clarkiae. Next base: position 11,672 of record JAABOM020088196.1, on the reverse strand, counting down.
AGCTTGAATAACAGTCCTTATAACTACCTAATCCTATACCTTAAATCTATCTCAATCTTATGCTCAAAATAATACAAAAAGTTCAATCACACAATGATATTTCTTTATGAAAAATATAGAATGGCAGCAAGTTCTAATGCAATTTTACCTCAAATGCAGCAAAATTGATAAATTTCAATAAGACGACAATGATCATCTTGAAAAATAACACAGAATAGACCTAACTTTCAAAGAAATTTGATGCAATATGACATATTTATCAACTTCTAAAGTTTTCGATAATAATTTCAATATACAACAGAAAAATAGCTATAATTACCTCGAACAATATGCCAAACACAATATTTGACACTCCATGACGTTCCCTTTGAAATTTCATGCAAGTTAGCTTTTTGAATCACTCAATTTGGCCTCAAATTTATTAAGTCATCGTATTTCAAATTTTTGTTTGACTACCGATCGAGTTTTGGAAATATTCACTATGTAACCATCACAAAATGCGACAAAAATGGACTCCTGGGTCACTATAGTGACCCTCCCATGTGGGAGACCTTCGTTAACGTGATCACAGGGGATGTTATAGAAAAGGTTCATTTTAACAAACTCAGGGTTCAGAAAAGTGACCCCATCAGATAACAACAACACCCAAAACTTAATTTTGATGCCCAGAATCATTTGGAGTCTAAACAATATAGATCATATAAGAAATTTGAGTGAAAATGGCATTTCGTATTCAATGGTTCTATCAAAATTCCCATCAGAGATCATTATAATCAAATATGGGTACTACTTCCCAAGCTTTATCAAGTCAATTCCACCGAGGGCCCAAAATGAACTCGAACGCCTCAAAAACCCAAAGAAAGGTCGATCCATCCCAAACTTGACATTACAGAGCTAACCATGCTATCATAATTTCCATTTGGGTATGTTTTTCAAGAAGTATCTAAAGTCAACTATTGGCCTATTCTAAAGGCTAAAATGCAAAACTTGGTATAAAATGACATTGAAAGCCTCAATACTCAAATCGACCATGATTCTAGCCTAGTTTGGCTATTCTAAAGCTTATGAAACTATCAAAATTCCATTCTGAGGCCACTTAATAAGAATTTATTACTATACTCATTTTTCAACTTCAAATAGGGCTTTAACATAGAAAGTTGCATACTTCCAAATGAAAAACCAGATGGTCGAACTGTCAACGCCAACAATTCACGAATGACTTGGGGGGTTGCTGTAGGAATTCCCCAACTAGAACAAAATATGCAATTACACTTAAATGACCTGGAGGGTCATTACAACATCTACTACTACAAAACCTTTCATCTTCAAAATTCAAGAATAACTGCAGTCTAAGGTATAAAATGACAAATGTGGTGCCGGATGCTCTACTAGAGCTACCAGCGCCTTCATGGAACGAGCAATGCTGAAATAGTACTTCGGTCTAACAATATACCTTAACTTACTTAAACCTACCAAGACTTTCCTTAGTTCCTCCCTTAGCATCACTTCCTAATTAATCGAGCCGAAAATATCAGAATTACCCAAGAAACCAAATAAATATGAAACCACCTGATAAACTGAAACGACCCCAAACAGTGCCCAAAACGTGCCTCGAAAAGCCCATAAATTTAATTTCCATATTCCTTAAAATCCATGTGTGATATCAAAATTCGACTCCATATTTTTGTTCAGGGGGTCAAATTAGGGGGACAAGGAGCTAACCTCGATTTCAGAGACATCGAATCACAATTTCAAATTTCAAAATAATTAATTCACAAAGGTGGTGCAGGATAGCTCCGCGCACACCTCTATCGTGGAGCAGAGTTAATTTTGCCCAGTTTTGTTGTCTCAATCCAAGACTTTTAAGTCTTGGGCCTAAGTGTTCCCTAACGCATTTTTACCTATACTTAGTATTATTTCTTCCTCGGATTATCCTAAACATTTCCCAATACTTACCAAAACACTTAGCCATATTTTTACTCCAAAATTCAAGACTCGAAACCTTCATCCCAAGCTAAAGATTATCTTCAAGCTTCATGCCTCCATTTTCAATCTTCACTAAGAACTTCTTCGAAGCTAAGGTATGTGGTGTTGAACCATTGGGTCATTTCACCCATAGTGCCTGAGCCTCTTTTATACTAATATTGCATGATTTAAAGTTGATTTTACATGTGGGTCTTGTATATTGAGAAATTTACTGCATAATGATTTAAGTTCATGAATGTATGGTTTGTTTTAGCATGTTTTGAGCTCTAGATCTTGGATCTAATGTTGGATTTGATAAGGGATTTTGCTATTGATATCTTAGGGGTGTTGCAACGTGTTGATTGATGGTTTTACAGTAGATTTTCTTGCATAATTTGCATCTCCAGATTGCATGATCTTTTACCTCAATTACACACCCCCAAGGTATTTCATAAAATGTCCGATTATGATTTCTTGAGGAAATGAAGGTCTAAAGCATGAGATATGATATGAATGACGTTATGTTGATGAAATGAGCTTATGTATATGAGTTTTCCTATATGAAGTGTTGCTCTAGAGCACATGATATATCCTATATAAAGTGTTGTATTAGACTATACCCGATCCCGAAGGGGGGGGTATAAGAGCCCAGATAACTATGTTGGGGCATTTATACCCATCAACTATGCGAGGGGTTCATACTTCGTCACCTTTGCTAATAAAATGTGATTATCATCAACCATGTGAGGAATTTATACCACACAACCACCAAGGGGTTTATACCTTGAATAGCTAGCTTGGTCTCTTCTACACATATGACATCCGATATGAGCATAAGCTACTTAAGCATGTGTTTCTTATGCATTGAACATACATGTAGTGTTTTTATACTATGCTTATTGTATAATATATGCATTTTGAGTATGATGTCTATCTATTGTTGCATTGCATCCCATATACTTAGTACATTCAAACATACTAACGCATATTCTTGCCTACATGGTATCACCATGTGGGAACTGGTGCTCAAGTTGATCATCCTCCTCCGCGTGGCTAAATCGGTTCTATTCAAAGCTAGTTAGTGAGTCATCCACTTCAGGGACCTTAGTCTATATTGCTATTATCTATGTATTGAGGCACTTTCTTGTGTTCTATTTTAACTATGAGGATTAGCACGATTACTTTGTCTTGGCTCCCGCTCTATCCATGTATTTAGAGGTGTTTGTCGGACAAGTTATCTATCTATGTTATGAGGTATGATTCCATCTCCCTTATAGATGATGTTTTGCAAGCTCTCCCTTAGGCCCCCTTTGCCTCTTAATCTTATTTTATGTCTTTTACATGCTTCTGCGGTCAATGATGTGTAATGATAAGTTGAGAGGCTTAACTGGGGTTCCTTCAGGTTCCTAATTTGTCATGTCACATCTATGGTCATGAAAAACTTTGCATCAGAGAAATAGGTTGATAGATCCTCGGAGTCTAACACACTGCATGAATAGAGCCCTATTCATGGTTGTGAAGAATGCCATGACTATGAATAGGAGGCTGTGAGGTGTTTTAGAAAATGTTTCCCTACTTCCTATTCTAAGTCATTCTATAGATTTGTGGTGAGTTTTTCCTCCCTAACGATTGTTATTTGCTGTGCTTGACCGTGCCAAATACTAGAGGAAGATGTGCCCAAATTCTCGAGGAGCAATGGTGAGCTCCGAGATGCTCTCACTATGCTTGCCCAAGTGGTGGCAGGGGGCCAAGCCCCACATGCTACTACCCCAAGAGCTAGGGTAAGAGACTTCATGAGGATGAATCCTCCGATTTTCCATAGGTCAAAGGCGGATGCGGATCCACAAGAGTTCGTTGATGAGGTTTACAAAATCTTGAATATCATGGGTGTTGGGTCAAATCAAAAGGCGGATATGGCGGCGTACCAACTCAAAGGGGTAGCCCAAATCAGGTATGAACAATGGAAGGGTGAGAAGAGAGTTTTTAATGTGGTGTTTTGGAAGGAGTTGAAATTGGACTTCCTTAATCGATTCTTCCCTTTTGAGCTTAGGGAACAAAGTTGGTAGAGTTTATGAACTTGAAATAAGGTTCCATTAGTGTGAGGGAGTATGCTCACAAGTTTAATCAACTTTCGAAAGATGCTCCTCACTTGGTGGCCGATCCTAGATCGAGGATGAATAAATTTGTGATGGGCGTCTCCGACTTGGTGAGTAAAGAATACCGGTCTGCCTTGCTTATTAGTGACATGGACTTGTCTCGGTTGATGACATATGCTAAGCAAATGGAAGAGGAGAAATTGAGGAAGAAAAGGGGCATGAGGCAAAGAGGGCCTAATATTGAGGGTAAATTCCAAAAGGGTGTTAAGTTTCGTCAAGTTTAAGGGCCTCCTCATGCTTCTAATAGGGGGTTGGTTAATAACCTCCCTAGGCCTCAAGGTGTAGGTGGAATGACTCCCAATGATGTGTGCCATAAATGTGGATGAAGCCATGGAGTCCCATGTTTAAGGGGTTTTAGTGCATGCTATGAATGTGCGGAGCTTGGTCACAAGAAGGTAGATTGTCCAAGAAACTTGGCAAGGCCCGAGGTGCTAACGCAGATCCTTTGGAAAGAGGTGGTCCTCAAGGTGGTGCCCCAAGGAACAACCAATTTTATGCTATACATGGAAGGCAAGGGGTTGGTGAAGTCCCCAATATTGTTACTGGTATGTTGAAAATTTTTAACTTTGATGTGTATGCTTTGATTGATCTGGGTCCCACTCTTTCCTTTGTTACTCCTCTTGTTGCTACAAAGTTCAATGGTGTTCCCGAGTTGTTGTATGAGTCATATGAAGCATCTACTCCTATTGGTGCCTCTATTGTTGCTAGAAAAGTTTATAGAAGTTGTCCTATTTGCATTTTTAATAAGTTGTTGCCTTCTGATCTTGTTGAATTGGACATAGTAAACTTTGATGTCATTCTTGGGATAGATCGGTTGCATGCCTACTATGCTTTTGTTGATTGTAGAACCCATAGGGTCAAGTTCCAATTTCCTAATGAACCCGTCCTTGAGTGGGAAAGTCAAGATTCAGTAGTCAATGGTAGATCCATTTCATGCATTAAAGCCTATAAGTTGATTTCTAGGGGTGTTTGTATCATCTTATGAGGGTTAAAGATGTGGAGTCCAAGGTCCCTTCCATTGAGTCGATCCCCATTGCAAATGAGTTTCTTGATGTATTCCCAAATGACCTTCCCGGTGTCCCTCCCGAAAGGGAGATAGACTTTGGCATATATCTTCTTCTAGATACTCACCCTATCTCCATTCACCCTTAACATATGGCTCCGACACAGTAGAAGGAGTTAAAAGGGTAATTGAAAGATTTGTTGGAAAATGGATTTATTAGACCTAGTCAATCACCTTGGGGTGCTCTGGTGTTGTTGGAAAACAAGAAGGATGGGTCATGTAGGATGTGCATTAACTACCGATGAAACGACCCTAAAAAGTGCCAAAAAATGTGCCTTGGAATGCCTGGAATTTTAATTTCCATATATCTAAAAATCCAACCTCATATTTGTAATGGGGGTCAAAATTACGTGAAAAAGAGTCTAATGTCTATTTAAGAGCGAAAGAACACCAATTATAAATTTTTAAGGGACAATTTCTCGTGAGCTATTCGTGATGCTCCCACGATGTAGCTTGGGTGCGCTTTAGTACAAATACCTCTCCATGTCCTTTCTGCAATGCGGAGATGTGTTTTTCGCCTGGTAGTCTTTCTTGTTCGGTCCAAAATATTCTAAGTGTTGGGCCTAAGTTTCTCAAACATGTTTTAATCTATATTTAGTCAAATTTCACCCTTATATCATCTTAAACATTTCCCAATACTCCCCAAAACACTTAGCCATATTTTCACTCCTAAATTCAAGACCCAAAAGCCTCATCATGATTTAAGGATTATCTTCAAACTTCAAGTCTCCATTGTCAAGCTTCACCAAGAACTTCTCCAAAGCTAAAGGTATGTGGTGTTGAGCCATTGGGTCCTTCCACCCATGTTACCTAAGCCTTTTTCTTACTAATACTGTATGGTTTTAAGTTAATGTTACACTTGGGTCTTATATATTGATAAATTCACAGCATAGTGATTTTAGTTCATGAATTGTGCTTCTTTTAACATGTTTTGATCTCTAAATCTTGGATCTAATATTAGATTTGATGTGGGGTTTTGATGTGAATTTCTTGGGGCTGTTGCAAGGTGTTGATTGATGGTTTAACAACAGATTTTCTTGCATGATTTCATCTATAAATTGCATGGTCTTTTACCCCATTACACACCTTTAAGGTGTTTGATAAAATGTCCGGTTATAGTTTCTTGCGGAAATGAAGGCCAAGAGCATGAGATACGTTATGAATGATGTTATGGTGATGACAAGAGCTTATGTATATGATATAATTGACTATATGATGATGATATGAGCTTATGTATATGATGAACTCTATATAAAGTATTGCATTAGACCATGCCCGATCTGGGGTTTAAGAGCCCGGGTAAACGAGGGAAGGGTTTGTACTTCTCCACCTAGTGACGGGGCGGCATCATCACTAACCTTGATAGGGGTTTTTATACTCATCCAATGATATGGGGGTTCGTGCTCATCCACCTAGGTGATGGGGCGCATTGTCACCAATCGCGATGAGGGTTCATAGTCATCCATCTAAGTGATGGGGCGGTACCATCACTAACCCCCAGGGGTTCATACCTTGAAAATTTTTCTTGGTCTCTTCTACGGAGATGACATTTTATATGAGCACAGATTACTTAATCACATTTTACTTATGCATTGAAAATACATGTCATCTTGCTATATTATGCCTATTGGCTATTGTTATGCATGTTGATCATGAAGGTTATCTCTTGTTGCATTGTATCACATATACTTAATGCATTCAAATGTACTAGCACATACTCTTGCCTACATGATATCACCATGTCGGAACTGATGCCCAAGTTGATCATCCTTCTCTTCCTCATGGCTAGACGATACTATTCCAAGTTTGCTGGTAAGTCCTCCATTTCGGGGACTTTGGTTTATATTTTCCTCTTATCGATGTATAGAGAAATTATATTATGTTCTATTTGACTATGAGACTGAGCCCAATTACTTTGCCTTGGTCTCTTCTCTAACTATGTATCTAGAGGTGTTTGTTGAACAAGTTATGTATTTATGATATGAGTTATAATTCCTTGCCTTTTGATGTTGATGTGTTGCAAAGATTTCCCTTAGGCCCAATTGCCCTACTCTATTCTACACATCTTTTATATGCTTCCACGACTAAGGATATGTAATGACAACTTAAGAGGCTTGTTTCGGGTTCCTTCGGGTTCCTCATTCGCCGTATCATGTCTTGGCCCTATGCTTGGGTCGTGAAAAACTTTGTATTAGAGAAATAGATTGTTAGATCCTCGAGGTCTAACATATCACGTCGATTAGAGTTCTATTCATGGTTGTGAAGTGCGCCATGACTATGAATAGGAGGCTATGAGACATTTTAGGAAATGTTTCCCTTCTTCATATTCTACGTTGTGCTATAGAGTTGTGATAAGTTTTCCCTCATAACAATTGTTCTTTTCTATTTTAGATCATTCCAAACACTATAGGAAGACGGGCCATAACTCCCGAGGAGCAACCTACCAATGGTGAGCTTCGGGATTCTCTTGCTATGCTTACCCAAGTGGTGGCAAACAAAGCTCAACAATGAGACCAAGCCTTTCATGCTAACACCCATGGAGCTAGGGTAAGAGACTTCATGAGGATGAATCCTCCGGCTTTCCATGGGTCAAAGGTGGATGAAGATCCACAAGAGTTTATTGATGAAGTCTGTAAAATCTTGTCTATCATGGGTGTTGGGCCAAATGAGAAGGCAGAGTTGGTGGCATACCAACTCAAACGAGTAGCCCAAATTTTGTTTGATCAGCGGAAGGGTGATAAAGGCAATGGCAATATGGTTCTTTGGGAGTAATTCAAATTGGCATTCCTTAATCGATTCTTCCCTCTTGAGATTAGAGAAGAAACGTTAGTTAAGTTTATGAACTTGAAACAAGGTGTTATGAGTGTGAGGGAGTATGCCCTCAAATTTAATCAAATTTCTGAGTAATCTCCCCACTTGGTGGCCGATCCTAGGTCAAGGATGAATAAGTTTGTTATGGGGGTTTCTGACTTAGTAAGTGAAGAATGTCGGTCCGCCTCGCTCATTGATGACATGGACTTATCTCGGTTGATGATATATGCCGAGCAAATGGAAGAAGAGAAGTTGAGAAAAATGAGGGGTCATGAGGCCAAGAGGGCTCATTTTTAGGTTAAGTTCCACAAGGATGCTAGACTTCAACAAGGCCAAAGGCCTCCTCATGCTACAAATAGGGAGTTTGCCAATGACATTATTAGACCTCAAGGTAATAGTGGGGTGGCTCCTATTGATGTGTGTCCTAGATGTGGAAAAAGTCATAATGGCTCATGTTTGAAGGGTACTAGTGCATATTATGGTTGTGGGGAGCTTGGTCACAAGAAAGTAGATTGTCCAAGAAACCGTGGCAAGGTTCCGAGTGCAAATGCGGTCCCATTGGGTAGATGTGGTCCTCAAGGTAGTGGCCCAAGGCACAATCGGTTTTATGCTCTACATGGGAGGCAAGGGGCTGGTGAGGTCCCCGATGTTATTACCAGTATGTTGAAAATCTCTGATCTTGATATATATGCTTTTATTGATCCGAGTGCCACCCTTTCCCTTATTACCACCTTTGTTGCTAAGAAGTTCCATGTTGAATTAGATTTGTTTCATGAGTCATATGAAGTTTCTACTCTCATTGGTGCATCTGTTGTTGCTAGGAGGGCGTATAGAAATTATCCTATTTGCATTTTGTATAAAATCTTACCTTGTGATCTTGTTGAATTAGATATGGTTGATTTTGATGTTATTCTTGGGATGGACTGGTTGCATGCCTACTATGCTTCTATTGATTGTAGAACTTATAGGGTCAAGTTTCAATTCCCAAATGAACCCGTCCTTGAATGGAAAAGTCTTGATGTGGTAGCAAGGGGTAGGTTTATCTCATGCATTAAAGGCCATAGGTTGATTTCCAAGGGGTGTTTGTATCATCTTGTGAGGGTCAAGGATGTGGATTCCAAAGTCCCTTCCATTGAGTCAGTCCCAGATGTAAACGAGTTTGTTGATTTCTTTCCGAAGGACCTACCCGGTGTCCCTCCCAAAAGGGAGAAAGATTTTGGCATAGATCTCCTTCTTGACACTCAACCTATCTCCATTTCCCCTTACCGTATGACCCCGGCGGAGTTGAAGGAGTTAAAGGATCAATTGAAAGCTTTGTTGGAAAAGGGATTATTAGACCTAGCTAATCACCTTGGGGTGCACTAGTTTTATTTGTTAAGAAGAAAGATGGGTCACTTAGAATATTGCATTGACTATCGAAAGCTCAATAGGGTTACTATAAAGAATAGATATCTCCTTCAAAGAATGGATGACTCGTTTGACCAATTGCAAGGGGCTAGCTTTTCCTCTAAGATTGATTTTCGGTCCGGGTACCATCAAGTGAGGGTGAGGGAGTGTGATATTCCCAAGATGGCATTCTGAACTAGATATGGGCACTATGAATTTGTGGTGATGTCCTTTGGATTAACAAACACACCGGCCATCTTTATGGACCTAATGAATACGGTCTTCAAGCCCTACCTTGATTCCTTTGTTGTGGTTTTCATTGATGAATATATTTATCTATTCACATAGTAGGGAAGAGCATATGGGCCATGTGAGGATTGTGTTGTAAAGATTGAGGAGGAGAGATTGTATGCTAAGTATGACAATTGTGAATTTTAGTTAGAGGAGGTCACATTCTTGGGTCATGTGGTGTCGGGGGATGGTATAAAAGTGGATCCTAAGAAAACTGATGTGATTTGAAATTGGCGTAGACCATTGACCCTGTCGAACATTAGGAGTTTGTTGGGCCTTGCGGGTTACTATAGAAGATTTGTGAATGGGTTTTCCTCCATTTCTTCCTCTATGACAGAATTAACTCAAAAAAAGGTGAAGTTTGTGTGGACTGATGAATGTGAGAAACGTTTCCAAACATTGATGGATAGACTTGTGTTTGCTCCAATATTGTTATTACCAAATGGGCTTGAGGGTTTCGTTGTGTCTTGTGATGCATCTAGAGTTGGTTTGAGTTGTGTGCTAATGCTAAATGGTAAGGTCATAGCGTATGCTTCTAGAAAACTCGAGGTGCATGAAAAGAACTAACCTACCCATGATCTTGAATTATCCACCGTAGTGTTTTGCATTAAACATTTGGTGACATTATTTGTATGGGGTGTATTTTGAGGTTTCACCGATCATAAGAGCCTTCAATATGTCTTCATACAAAAAGATCTTAACTGAGACAAAGAAGGTGGCTAGCACTCCTTAAGGACTATGACATGAGTGTGCCTTACCATCCGGGTAAGGAAAATGTTGTGGCGGATGCTTCGTGTCAGATATCCATGGGTAGCCTAGCTCATGTGGATGGTGGTGAAAGGGAGATGGCTAGGGAGGTGCATAGGTTGGCTAGATTAGGGGTAAGATTGGAAGGTGTGGCTAATGGTTTTGTTGTGGTTGATGGTTCTAAATCTTCATTGGTTGATGAGGTGATAGCAAAACAAGATCTAAACTCCTCCTTGCTTGAATTGAAGGCCTTGGTGAAAGAGGGAAAAATAGAGGTTTTCTCCCAAGGGGGAGATGGGGCCCTTAGATTGTCACGCCCCAAAGTCCCGTAGGACGAATCGGCACCTGTTGCCAATAAGGCTCGGGAGAACCAACCTGTAACTATGTGTTTTCTATACATATTATAAGGGGTTTCTACGTTTAACATGCCTTTAAGTAGATAAACAGTGATAACAAGCCAAAAGTAACGCATATGACTAGGCCGTTGGGGCCACGATACTTAAAGTATGGGACATGACTTTCACTTTTACTTTACATAGTCTAGAAAGCCTCTAAATAAAGAAAAACATCAGAAAAGGGTCGGGACAGGCCCCGCCTCAACCAACTGTACAATATGAACATAAACTCTAGACGTATACAAAGCCCCGAAGCAACCTGGAGCTTGACGACAGCAGCTAAATATCCTATACTCCTACTGGGGAGATCTACTAGCGTCTATACCTGCAACATGAAAAGCAGGTCCCCCGTAAGGGACATCAGTACGAGATAATGTACTGAGCTTGTACGGCAGGATATACTATACGTAAAGTAATAACTCAAATGAGTCCGTGCATCTGTAGAAGATCAGGGACCACCCTGAGTTATACTGTGGAATCAGGTACTTTATGTTCTTTATATCACTTTACCTTAACTGTAAAATCTGTACTGTAAAATCTGTGCACAGCTGTAACATATAACCAACTGATTAGTGGTGAAACTGTATCAGGATCGTCCCTATACTAGGTTCGTAATGAACCCCCTCGAGGTACCACCCGTAAACTGTATCGGGATCGTCCCTACGCTAGGTTTGCAATGAACCCCCTCGGGGTACCACCCGTAAACTGTATACTTTATGTTTCAATAACCTTTGAGATGATTCTTTTGGTGGCCATAATATTGGAACTGTATGACTGTATATGTAGCATGTGACATGTAGATAACTATACAAGACAATATGACAATAGAAAAAGAGTACGTTACACAAATAATAAAAT
>JAABOM020088168.1:0-29540 GCA_011800125.2 Solanum clarkiae | reverse complement strand
AAGGATGAAGTTAATTTAGCATAAGAGTGGCAAGGAATGAATATAGATCCCATTTAGGCTTTTCGTCGAAAGTTACGGGTATTTGCGCCCTCCAACAAAATACATTCTTTCAACATCTTAAACCGTTTTACACTTTTACAACTTGCGGGCTCTACATGCCCAAGATTCAAAATATAAGTACATTTTTATAAAAAAAATACTAAGGAGCGAACATAGGATATATTTGGACCCAAATTGTGAAGGAAAAAGGAATTTTCCAAACGTATGACGTTGACCAAGCTTAACTAATCCATGCCAAGAGATAGGAATCTTTACGTACCTCGATTTCTTTCTCCAACTAATTCCAATGCAAGACCAATCCAATTTATGCTTTTGGATTTCCAACGTCTACACAAATTACAATAACACCAATGATTAACAACCATATCGAGTCTTAAATCCTAACTTTTTGTTCTAAATTTTTTTTATAAAAATTTTGGTAGCATCTCTCCTTAAAATATGCTACCTCGAGAATTCGACTCGGCTCAACTAATCAATCAACAACAACAATAATATCCTACAATATCAATAAATCCTCTCCAATGCCATCAAAACATCAAAAACACCACAAAACGCTATTATGGAACAACTTGATAGAACAAGGTAGCATACATATAGGTACATATCTATCATATTCAAGCCTTCTTATATATTCCAAGAACTATAATATATCACTCTAATGCCCAACGCAAACCCCCAACATTAAAACATAACATTACACTTCCCATGGGGCTCCTATTCAAGCGAACCCTCATGTATACATTCACATAGTTTCCCAACACTTCTTTCACCCCACAAGGACTATTTCATGTTAAATAAACATAAACATATGACTAAAAATCAATATATTTTCATATGCAAGCTTGTCCCCATTTCAAACCCCAAATTCCAAATTCATAATTCAAGCTAACAATCAACCCTCTTTTCATGTTTTACCTTCAATTTAACGCACCCCTAACACACCCACAAGCTTTAATTTACGTAAATGAAGCTAGAAGTTAACATACCTTTCAAGCCCTTACTAGACCCAAATCTTCATAGCCATCAAACCAAGCATTTTCTTGACCAACTAACGCCTCCACACCACTTAGGAGACCTAATATACAAAGCTTGAAGCATCTAATAATCGAAAGATCGAAAAAACACATTTTTTCCTGGGTTACTGTAGCAACCCGAGAGGACTGCTTGTTCGCTTAGTTGCTCTCATTTTTTTCTAAGTGTGGGAGCTCTTCTTGTGCAAGATATGTATGCATATATATAGAGGAAAGTATTCCACTTGAACCAATAAAAAAGAGCCACAACAAATGACCCCACTAACAATTTAAATCTTAAAGATTACACTTTAGAAGAAATTTACATTTGGTTCCAAACTTTATCAAATTGAATCAATTTAGGACTTATGGGTTCTAACTTACGGGTTCTAACAATTATTACATAACAAAGTTCTATAAATAGAAAACTTGAATTGAATTCTTTGGACCAATAAAATCAAGAGATATTTTTTATGTCAAAAGGTGGCGTTCAAATTTTGTTGCCACCTAATCCAGAGAAAATTTTCACCTTATCTATTCCAGTAATTTCACCTTTCTTACCATTTTGAAAGCCAACACTGGCAATGTGAAAATCAGTAGGTGTTTGTTTGTTTTATAGTATGAGAAAGAAATTTTGTTCCCCATCATGCTCATTTCAAACTCACTACTCATAAAAGTTGTGTCCATATTCCAAACACCTTAAATAATAAAGTAAAAGATTAAAAAAGAATATAAAAGAAAATAATTTTCAAAACTATAGAGAGTTCCCACATCACCTTGTCTATATCTTTCATTGTGCATATAGATTACTGTATCTATTTTCTCCTTATGAGGGTGAAGATGAAAATCAATTTCTTCTCCAACATATTGTAGAAGTGTGTTGAATTTCTTTGTCATTAAATCTTTGTCGCACTCCTATTTTACACTAAAGGAACTTGTTGGATCTATGAATATGAACCTATATCAGGTGAAACATACTTAAAGATAGTGTCATAGACTGCAAGTTTTGAAATGATTTTTTTTTTTGTAAAATTTCTATCTGTGAATAGTTCCATAGATCATGGAAATATTTCTCCAAAACAGTTCATGTAATATTGGTGCACACTCCTAATTCAAAGTAAACATATTTGGACAGTTAAACCAGCAAAATCTATTTGAAAGCGATATATAGAACCATGATAGTAGGAAAAAAAAGGAACCATGATTGTACTGCATAGTGTCACACATGATATTCCTATTTGGCCATGAATTGTAACATTGAAACTTAAAAATTTGAGTTTATGAAGTTATCATATTTTGAAATTATTACGAGCATATGTTTTACTCGAAAAAAATTGAATTTTTGTGAGTAAAAATAAAATTTCTCCAAAAAGGTGATTTGACCAAATTTTGAAAATTGAAAAATTTAAAGATAGATTTTCAAAATCTATCAAAAAAGTCTTGGTCAAGCAGTACATTTCATTTCTTCATTGTAATTAGCCAACATCTGAAGTCTGTCTCTTTTTCTTGTGAGTCACGAGTCAAATAATTAGTCTATACAATACATGGTGTATATGTATATTGTTGTCTTGTAAGTATTTTAATCACATCTTCCTTGTATAGATTCTCTTTCCTATTTGTGTTGCTAATTTTCCGGAAATAGATTGAAATGTCACACCTTAAAAATTTCTAAGCTAAGATTCAAACATTCCTCTTTTGTGTATGGGATCATACAGAGTGATTCTAACCTTGAATATAGATATTAAAGCCTATTCCATAGTGGTATAGTATATTTGAGATGAATAAAGTGTTAGGTAGTGGAGCCTGATAATATATTTAGCAGCTGTCACGGAGCCCCGACCCAAATTTTAGGTGCTACTGTTTATTCTCCATGCATACTTGTATTCTGTGTAATTGTAAATATTCGGATATCATTAATATATGTAGCCCTATCGCCATGGAGGTTACCTTAACTTTTGGGTGTTACCACGAAAAAACACTCTCTCTTAAATTATTCTCTCTCCCTTCTCTCTAACTTCCCTCAAAAGAAGAACTCTTTTTCTTCAATCTTCATCTTCTTCTTGTTGCTACAGATTACAAATTTTTATTGCTTAACAATTGGCGCCCACCGTGGGGCAAGAATCTGTGTAGATCCATTTTTTAGTGATGGAGAGCTCAATTATTGGAATCGAAAAGTTCGATGGATCTGATTTCGATTTCTGGAAGATGCAGATCGAAGATTATCTGTATCAAAAGGATTTTCATGAACCCTTGTCTGGGGTGAAGCCAGAATCCATGAAAGAAGAAGATTGGAAGCTCAAAGATCGTCAGGCGCTGGGTTTGATTCGGTTGACTTTGTCCAGAAACGTGTCTTTCAACATCGTCAAGGAAAAGACAAAGGCAGGTCTGTTGAAGGAACTGGCGAATAAATATGAGAAAACCTCTATGATGAAAAAGTTATACTTGATGCGTAGATTATTTAATTTACAGATGTCAGAGGGTGGACCTGTTGCAGATCATATAAATTATTTTAATATGATTGTTAGTCAACTGAGTTCTGTGGAGATTAATTTCGATGATGAAGTTAAAGCGTTGATTTTGATGTCATCTTTACCTGAATCTTGGGATAGTGTTATTGTTGAGATTAGCAGTTCTCGTGGATCTGAGAAACTTGAATTTGAAATGAAATCCGAGATTTAATTCTCAGCAAAAATATTCGCAAGCAAGAAATTGGGGATTCATTGGGTAATGCTCTCAGTGTTGACCAAAGGGGGAGAAGCAAATCGAAGGGACAAACACACATAGCAGATCAAAGTCTAAGGCGCGTGGAAAATCTCCACATAAATCAAAAGTGATTTGCTTGAATTGAGGAAAGAAAGGCCATGTCAAAAATGAATGCAAGAAACCCAAGAAAAAGCAGAATCATAAATCTGGAGATGATAACGATTCTGTAAATTTAGCTCAAGACATTGGGGATGCATTAATCCTTAGTGTGGACAGTCTACTCGAGTCTTGGATATTGGATTCAGGTGCATCTTTTCATTCATATCCAAGCAAGGAATTGTTTAGAAATTTCATGGCTGGAAATTTTTGAAAAGTTTATCTAGCAGAAAAAAATCCTTTGGAGGTTCAAGGAAGAGGGGATGTTTGCATACATACTCTAGCAGGTAATCAGTGGATGTTGAAAGATGTCAGATATGTTCTTAAGCTAAGGAAAAACTTGATCTCTGTTGGTCAGTTGGATAGTACACGTTGTGACGTGTCTATGGGGAAAGGGCTCATGGAAGGTTATGAAAGGTGCCATGGTTGTAGCGCGTGGCATAAAAATTGGTACTTTGTACACCACTGCAGGGTGTATAAATGCAATTGCTTTTGCTGAAGGTACTTCTGATTCAAGTCTGTGGCATAATAGACTTGGACACATGAGCACCAATGGAATAAAGATGCTGGTTACAAAGGGAGTTTTGCATGGTTTGAAAACTGTTGGTATGGGGCTTTGTAAGAGCTATGTTATAGGTAAACAGAAACGAGTTAGTTTCACAAAGGTTGAAAAAGAGCAGAGGAAAGCGCCATTGGAAATGGTCCATACATATGTTTAGGGACCATCTCCTGTCTTGTCAATTGGTGGATCTAGATTTTATGTTACCTTCATTGATAACTTCAGCAAGAAGGTATGGGTTTATTTTCTGAAGCATAAATCAGATGTATTTGCCACCTTCAAGAGGTGGAAGGATGATGTTGAAAATCAAACGGGGTTAAAAATTAAATATCTGTGATCTGATAATGGTGGAGAGTATGAAAAGACAGAATTTAAGGCACTCTGTGTAGCTGAGGGAATCAGAATGTTGAGAACAGTTCTCGGGAAGGCGAGGCAGAATGGAGTTGCTGAGAGGATGAAAAGAAAATTGAATTAGCATGCACGGAGTATGAGGATACATTCTGGAATGCCAAAGATGTTTTGGGCAGAAGCTGTGAAAATGGCTGCATATTTGATTAATAGAGGACCATTTGTTCCTTTGGGGTTCAAGATTTCAGAAGAAGTATGGATGGGAAAAGAACTCAAGTATTCTCACTTGAGGACTCTTGGTTGCAAGTCTTATGTTCATGTTGATCCGGAGAAGAGAGACAAGCTTGATGCTAAGGCTGTGACGTGCTACTTCATAGTCTATGGTTCTGATATGTTTGGTTACAAGTTTTGGGATGATAAAAATAGAAAAATCCTAAGGCATTGTGACGTGACATTTGATGATTATGTCTTGTACGAGGACAAAGGTATGTCGGGTTCAGAGAATGCAAAGCAAGTAGGAGTTGAGGTTGAGTTGTAGAGGAGTTCACCTAATAATGCTGCCACTGAAACTCAAAAAAATCCAGAGATTATTGCTGAAGAACCTGAGGTGGAACAAGTAACACCAGAGCAGACACTGAGGAGATCATCGAGAACCATCAGGGCACCAGACAGGTATTCACCCACATTACATTATTTGTTGCTGACTGATGAAGGAGAACCAGAATCCTTTGATGAGGTATTACAGGTGGAGGATTCAATTAAGTGGGAGCAAGCCATATATGATGAGATGAGTTCACTTGAAAAGAATAACACTTGGGTATTGACTGAGTTGCCTGCAGGGGAAAGAGCTTTGCTGAACAAATGGGTTTTTAGGATCAAAGCTGAATCAGATGGAAAATGGAGGTTCAAGGCCCGATTGGTGGTTAAAGTATATTCACAACAGAAAGGTATTGATTATGCTGAAATATTTTCTCCTGTTGTGAAATTAACTACTATCAGAATTCTTTTAAGTATTGTTACATCTGAGAGTTTGCATCTTGAGCTAATGGATGTAAAAACTTCATTTTTACATGGAGATTTGGACAAAGAAATCTATATGCAACAACCTAAAGGATTTGTAGTTCTAGGAAAGGAACACATTTTGTGCAAGCTCAGCAGGAGCTTGTATGGGCTGAATCAAGCACCTCGACAGTGGTATATGAAGTTCCATTCCTTCATGAGCAAACATGGTTTTCACAGGATTGAAAAGGATCAGTGTTGTTACTTCAAGAAATACACTGATTCTTTTGTATTTCTGCTTTTGTATGTAGATGACATGTAGATTGCAGGACCAAATATGAAGGAGATAAACTCTATGAAGGCAACCCTATCATCAGAGTTTGAGATGAAAGACTTAGGTGCAGTGAAGCAGGTTCTTGGGATGAAGATTTCTCAGGATAGATCAGCCAGCACCTTAAATTTGTCCCAACAATAGTACTTTGAGAAGGTGTTGTCCAGATTCCAAATGAATAATGCTAAACCCAAGACTAATCCTTTGGATAACCATTTAAAATTGTCAAAGTAGCAGTCACCAAAAACAACTGAGGAGTGTGATCACATGGCGCAAGTTCCATATGCTTCTGCAGTTGGGAGCTTGATGTATGCTATTGTCTGCACTAGACCTGATATAGCACATGAAGTGGGAGTAGTTAGCAGGTTCATGCCAAATCCTGGGGAAGAGCATTGGAATGCAGTGAAGTGTCTTCTGAGATACTTGAAAGGTACATCTAATACTTCACTTTTGTTATGGTAGTGGCAAGGTAGTTCTACAGGGTTTTGTGGATGCCGATCTGAGTGGAGATGTGGATTTGAGCAAGAGCATATTCGGGTACATCTACACTTTAGATGGAACAGCAGTGAGCTGGATGTCTAAGCTTCAGAAGTTTGTTGCCCTCTCGTCGACTGAAGCTAAGTACATAGCAATAGCTGAAGCTGGAAAAGAAATGATATGGCTAGTAGACTATTTGGAAGAATTAGGCAGGAAGCAGCACAACAAAATTCTTTACACAGATAGTCAAAGTGCCATACAACTAGTGAAAAATCCAGTATATCATTCGAAGATAAAGCGAGAAGACGGTACCATTTTACTCGGAGGTCAGTGGAAGATGGTGATATGTGTTTGGAGAAGATAGAGGGTGCAAAGAATCCAGCAGACATGTTGACCAACTGTGTTGGTGTTGAAAAACTGAGGTTGTGAAAAGCCTCAGTTAGTCTTCTGTAGGTTGTAAAGAAGAAGGTGCTTGCGATGGGAGGTAAAAATATTGATGATAGAGGAACCAATTTTTTTTTGAATACATGTATTGTGTCTTTTGGAGGGTGAGTGAATCAGTCTCCAAGTAGGAGAATTGTTAGGTAGTGGAGCCTGATAATATATTTAGCAACTGTCACGGGGTTCTCCATGTATACTTGTATTCTGTGTAATTGTAAATATCCGGATATCATTAATATATATATCCCTATCGTCGTGGAGGTTACCCTAATTTTTGGGTGTTACCACGAAAAAAACACTCTCTCTTAAATCATTCTCTCTCCTTTCTCTCTAACTTCCCTCAAAAGAAGAACTCTTGTTTTCAATCTTCATCTTCTTTTTGTTGCTGTAGATTACAGATTTATATTGCCCAACATAAAGGTCATAAAAATCCTTTAACACAAAGTTGATTTACAAACTTTCCTACCGATTGAGTTTCAATATGAAATTCTATGAAATTGGGTGATCCAAACACTTCAAGGTTGTGAATGTTTGTAAGGACCATTTATATGTATTTGAAGGGTGTTATATGTGATTTGAGGTCATTAGAGATACCCAAAGCGAAGACATGGTCAAAACATTCTCATTGGCTAAGTTTCGGTATGAGTTTATAAAGGAGCAACTTCAAATGGCCATATCTCTCATAACATAATAATTTAGGTGAGCCATAATGAATCAAATCAAATGTATTAGAATTAGCTTTCCAACACATTTGATTTAATTTGGCCTTAATCGGAGATCATAGTAAAATGTTATGATCATTTTACTGAATCCCATTGAAACTGGAAAATTGGGCGACTCACCGAATAATTTGGCGATCCACCAATATTGATCTCCAAATTGTTCAAATAAAGCTTACAAAACTGAAAAAAGGGGACCTGAGATTCCCATTCAGCTTATTGCCGAATGATTCGGCAATGGGACCACTAGACTGCATATTTGGCCGACCGAACTCATCAAAAGGTAGTTTTTTTTTATTTTGATGATTATTTGACTTTTTTAAAAGGATATTTTTGACCTTTTATCCTTAATTAACTTCTCTAATCCTATCTTATTGCCTAATAACCTCCCATAAATGCATAAAACCCTGAAATCATTGAAATTTTGCATTCCAAGTTCTCCCAAAGAAGAAGCTAGAGTTCTTCATCTTCAAGGGCAAAACAAAGATTTTTCCAAGAGATTTTTCTCTTCTTGGAATGTAAGGCTATTTAAAACATGAAATGAGTTTTTCACATGCCCCATAATAGCCATTTTGATTGAATTATGAAGATTTAGACTCCATGAATGCTTTCTTGAGCTTTTTTTTTTTTTTTAAATTATTGAATATTCTCCCATGCTATTATATAATTGATAGTTATCATGAGTTAACTTCTTGAATACGTGAAATGCATCAATTACTATATAAAAGCATGTTATATTGTCATTTAAACTTGGTAATAGAAAGATTGTGAAAGTATTGAGTCCCTGTGTATGTCTCTTTGAAGGTTTTCTTGTATATAAATTCTATATTCTATGTAATTTTATATGTTTCATGATCATCATCAGCTAGGTTTACTTAACACATATTATTTCATAAACCATACATATTATTTAATAAAATATTTGCATTAATGAACCTAGGAGATGAGTCTCGATCCTTGACATAATGAATGTTGATTGTGAAGGCAATGTGAGCATGATGATAATAATAGAATTAGATGGTCCCATGGGTCTTCATAAATTGATCTCAAATAATTTGTCTAAATTAATTGCCTCTTAACGTTTGTTTAAACCTCTCTTGAAAGATGTGATTGGGAATTAATTGGGTGGTTGATAGGTTAAACGGCTTGTTTATGATGGATTGATAGTAGTCTTTATGAGATCTATTAATTGGATATGTTTTTTGTATTAGCATTAAGTCTTGGGAGGAGTGTCATGCATCGAGTTGAGTGAGAGTTAGAATAACATGAAATCAATAACTATGGCGCCAACATAGGGTGATTGATAGGGGTCATGCCTTTGAAGTCCATAAAAGGGTTTGATTGATTGTGGAGCGTACCTTACTTGAGCAAGATATTAGATGGGTGGGCAATGACACTGGTTCGTTGTACTTTTTCACCGGCTTAGAGGCGATGATTTTTGGTTAGAGAAACTCCCAAATAGGTCTTGGTAGTACCTGAGTTGAATGCTTCTAGATTTCTTCTCAAATCTTGCCCAATATCCTATTTGGCACACCTGTGACCCAATCACTGTAACATGAATAATATAAACTAGCCATGTCACACTGTAAAATTGATCTTACATTTGATATGATACTTTAAACCCAAGATATTCCAGCCAAGTTTAATGAATTCACCAATTCCTACCTACACTACATTCTAAATTGCCTTTACATAAGCAATCCATTAAAAACCTTATATGTCCGTAAGCTGGTAACTTCAATAGTAATCCAATCATTCTAGATTATAATAACATCATCAGTCCCCAAAAAGATCTTTGAAAGAAGATTCACACTCAAACACAAGTATACCATATTAAGATCCACCACTTCAATTTCTCCTATAACGAACGGTTATAATAATGCTTATCCCAAGCGCTAGCAGTAATTATTAGTTAGTTTCCCTAATGTTATTGCAACATTGACCCTCAATACCTGGGTAGGCAGAAAAACTAATGACCCTTAGTAGTTGGTATGCATGCTTAACAATCGATGTTTCCATTCCCTTATTTTACAATTACCGTATCCAAAGGCCCACAAGATCCACAACTAGAACACATGATGCCAACCGAGAATATTCATATCCAAATAGTCCACACCTTCCCTCTATTGAAAAGCTACACTAGAAGGCCTACTAGATCCACCACTCATCATCCCTATTGAGAAGATTCACACCCAAATAGTCCACACCTTCCTCCCCCCCCATTGAATAACTGCATGAGTTTACCAAATTATCCTCACTTCTAACAAAGTAGTGTGTAACCTTTCATAAATGAATCAATAGTACTAGCGACACAAGCTATAACCATAACCAAGTGAACGCATATACAGCCATAGAAGTCGTACCATGACCTTTCCTGGTATATACCCTCTCTATGGAGCCACGAAATTTTGATCTTAGTTGTCTCCACATTATCCTCGACCTACGGTAAGAAGCCTTGGGAACTAGAACTCTATAGAGATCAATAGTTTGAAATGCCAATACATTTTCCTTAACCTCAACAACTTTCTTGGCTAGTCTGGTCAGATTTGGATCTACCAATACCTTATGTCCTTTTAAGAGCCTATATATGTTGGTCTGCCCCAATAACCCTAGGTTTCTAAACCAAGATACTCTCTACCTCTATGTATATGACCACTAAACTGAACCAAATAACAGAATCCATTATGTTTTCAAATTTTCTTATGTTTTGCTTACTTGAATATTTTGAATAGTATTTTTTAAATAAACTTACTTTCTTAAAATTTAAGACTGGGGACTTATTTTTAAAAAAATAACTTTACTTAAAAAAGTTAATTTTTTTAATTTACCCTTACCCCATCCCAACCTACACTAAAAAAAATGAAAAAAAAAATTTGAATAATATTTCCAATTGTAAAAATTTCCTAATCCTTTAACCCAATCC
Source organism: Solanum clarkiae (assembly GCA_011800125.2). Taxonomy (NCBI): domain Eukaryota; kingdom Viridiplantae; phylum Streptophyta; class Magnoliopsida; order Solanales; family Solanaceae; genus Solanum; species Solanum clarkiae. The sequence goes on along the minus strand of JAABOM020088168.1, from coordinate 18,814 downwards.
TACCCTGATTACCCCATGCAATCACCCCTAACCCTCCACATCTGCCACCCTCCCCCCCCCCCCCCAAAAAAAAATGTAAAAAGTTCTCCATCAATACCTCCTTATCTCACTAGGTTGATAACTCTTTAAATCACACAGGGCTCTCACTCCAGAATCACAAGCGTAGTTTAGATTTATAACCTTGAAACCATGTCACACTCTTCATAAAACAGACAATTGAGGCCATGAGATCCAATCTGTAGGTCGGGTTCCTTACTCAGTTTGTCCCAGTACCTCATAAGGCAACATGCACAAGTTCCTCAACTTTTCACTTTCTTGGATTTCAACCGAGGAAGCTCCTCTATGACCCGTAGTATCACCTACGGTCCGTAGACTGTCTCGTTGGATCCAACCCACATCAAAATCATTACTTTCAGTCCTCCCATGCTAGCAACATCAAGAGTCTAGCACATTTACCTATACCTCTTACTAGTTTTGAGACACTCTAACTCATCATAACAAGAACTCTTCCTTCGTACCTCATCATAAACATCAAATGGTATTTACTACGTATTGCTCAAGACTTATGGGAATTCAATCACCAATACCTCACTTATCTAAGAGACAAATAACTCATGTCACAAGCCTCGATCAACTATAACTCTCACTATTTGGTCACCTCCTCTCTCCATCGTCCTTTTAGCTTAGGAGTAACAACTTTACTTATAGTTTATAAGATCTCCAAATCACACTCTTCACTCTTAGGTAGCAACTTAAACTCTTTCAATACATAAGTTTCTCTCTCTTATGGGTAACATCAAAAGCAAGCTTCGAAGGAGAGTGTCTGGATACATCTATAATTAACTCAAACGCATGATGGATATGAGTAATAGTGCACTCTTTCTAGTCAAATAACTTGGCACACTAGTTGGCTTCTCTTAAGCCTGGTGCAGTCTCTCTACCATTCTAATTACTCTACCACAGAGGATATCATCGGTAAGAATTTGAACATTACTATCTCTATCACCTCGTGGACAAGGCATAGACAAAAGGTTTAGAACAACGCACAAATCACCATAGATTTCTTAGGGAATAGATCCATTGCACGATTTAGAATTTTAAAGATGGGAAACTTTTCCTAAATGTCAATAGTCCCTTATTTATAGAAGTGGGACACTCGAACTCTGTGCTCTGATACCAAGTATATCATGTCGCAGGAGGGTATCCTTGGCGTGGCTAGCAATCGGAAACTATTGCTAGCCCTCGACCGAACCACTTTGCCTCATCATTGGATCAACTCAACAGTAGAAGAATAGTACTTGAATAAAAGGACATCATGTGAATGAAAATACATATATATACATACCATCAAATAACTCATGGTTTCGAATGTATAAATTTGGAATACATAATGCTCGAAAATCCTCTACTCATTATCTAAGAAGCGTCTACACAACAATCTAGATGGTTCCATGGTAGGCCATGAACATCTCAACTCAAAGAAAATAAAAGATAATTCATGACAGTAAGAAGATAAAAAGGCTCCTCCAAAATGCAAGGAGGGCTCACCAACTCTGGAATGTACTGATAAAGACTTCAACGGTGCAAGAGTTGAAATCCTCTATCTTCTCTATCTGCATCATCAAATGATGCACACCCAGAATAGATGTCAGCACATGGAATATACTGGTATGTAAAATAGCTCAAGAAAATAAGGCTCAACTCAACAACTCATGCTCATCTCAATATGCAAATTTAAAATATTTAATGCTTTTCAAGATATACTGAGTGAAAAGCAACGAAATTTAAAACATCATGCTTAAATCATGTTGCTTGGGAGTTTCTCTAACTGACATACTTCCCACCACCCATAATTAGGTGATGGATAATGAATATGGCATCATTGCATTCCCCGTCCTTAACGTGGAACTGAAAAGGATGCGTCAACTCTACCTCATGGATCCATAAAGGATGTCCACTTGCGGGACCAAAATCGCCAATATTATGTTGAACAACCATCCTACGTTGGCAAACATAGTTCGGCGGTGCTCCTCAATCACCCAACTCAGTGATCAATACTCCTCGCAAGACTAAAATAGGCTCAACGTCATCAGTCAACTAATTCCTTAAAGCTCAATCAATCAACTCAATCTTAACCTCATTTGGGTTATTTCATCTCAAGTACTCATCATAGCATCCCATCATCATCATCATCATCATCAATAAATATATATATTTTTAAAAGATAATGCATTTGCATCATCATCAATGTGTACTCAAAATGTCCTTTAAACTCAATGTTCAATTTCATAAAAAACTCATGGTCATGTAGACTTAATAAATTTTGCTCAAAACTCAACTCAACATAGTCAACTCAAATCTTCAAAACCCAACCTCAACTCAAGATACACATGGGTTTCTCAAAAATCATGATATCTAAAGTTCATGCTATCAAGTATAAAACTACATCTCAATACCATATTGCGAGTATTGATGCAATAAAATTTCATAAAACATCAAGAGAATTCACAATAAGTACATCATCTCAATATTTAGATAATAGAATTTCTCAAATATCAACTCTTTTACCAAAAGTTGATTCAAGAAGTTGAAGGGGCGTGTGAAGAACAAGTTATCACACTTTGGTAAGCCTTACATACGTGGGAATTGAAGGAACAATCAAACCTCAATGGGTTCTTGGGGTGGGAATCAAGAATCTTACTCTTTGTCCTTTCTCCTCCTCTTGCTCAAGGAAACCCTAGGTGAAAATAGAAGAAGAATAAGGCTAAGGATCTGATTTGGGGCTTATACTTAGTCCCCAAAAGGGCTGAGGGTTAAGGGAATTTAGATGGGAAATGACCAAATTATCCTTTCTTAAAAGCTATCAAAATCTCGTTACGGGCCCGTTACAACTCATATATAGTACTACGACTCGTAGGACCCCTTTCGTAACCCTTTTGGCACAATTTTAGAGTTTCTGGAAGTTGCTACGAGCCCAAACTATGACTCATACCCTAATCTATAACTCATTACAGAGGTTTCGTAATGCAACTCTACACTAGCAGTCTTTAGTAACATGTTCATAACCTTTGACTCCGAACTCAGAATAAGGTGAAACCAGTTGCTTTTTTGGAAAACTAATTCAAAAGGCTTTCATTTGGTAGATTTTGGGTCATCTAGTTCTTTGTGGGCTAGAAGTTATGATCATTTAAAGGTTACGCTCGCATAATCCAACTAAAAACCCTATTTATAAGAAAGTCTTGAACTCGTATAAGTATTGGAGGTCTCTTATGACTATAAAACACTTCCCACGTACAGAGATGAGGCTTAAACCGTAGGTACCTATGAGAATAGAACTATGGGTGTCACAATGTCTCCTCCTTGTGATCATTTGTCCTCGAATGATGAGTAATGATAGGTGTCAAGGCACGAAAATACTTGGTACTCATCTCAACACTCACCCAACAACTCCAACTCTTTACTCTTCATCGACCTCAATAAATTCTACTTAGACTCAAGAATTAACACATCAATGCAAATGGAAACATCAATTACGTCAAGGGTAGGAATATCCCTCAACATCCTCATCATCAAGCGTGAATGGAAAGTCAAAATGCACTCAATTCAAATAGCTCGAACACCTCGAAATCAAGTTCAACTCTAATTGAGAATGGGATAATCAAGGTGCATAACACTCCATGGGTAACTCCCAACCTCACACCTCATCTCAACTGCACTCCCCTTCATGGCACTATATCGTCAATTTAAATCTTAAAGCTTTTATTAAAATCTCTTCCTAACAACATCCTCTTATTCTGTTCAAGCCTAATTCTAAGCCCCAATGTATTATTCCTAAGATGATCATACTCCTACAAAACTAACCCTCAACTCAAGTTCTATACTTCCTTAGGAATTTTCACTTAACAAATACTACTCTCCCATAGCTACTCAATCGCACTTACCTAGAGCACTCACTCAAAACATTGATAGCCTTCTCCAATCACTTATGTACTGACATCCACAAATTTAAGCCTATTATTTTAACCATTTCAACTATGCCGGAGAATTATCAAGCCCACTTAGCACTTCTACATCTGTCATTGGGCGAACTTCTCATTTAAAGATACATTAATATGCTCTTGCCTAGAGATATTCCAATCTAATCTTACTTATTTGCATCAAATCACAATGTCTCATATTTCTTTTTCTCTACATCTACAACAATAATTAAAGGAGGATATCATTATCATCACGTCAAAAAACATCCACACACACCCATCAACAATAACACATCTATTATCATCAACATTGCTATCAATACTAGAAGGAAGGATTATTGGAAAAGCTTGGAGGAAAATATCAAAAGCACGACACATTTAAGGAATTAAATACGAGAGCATTAGTACTGTGATACAATGTCATTAGCCCTTTTTGGACCTATCATGCGTTTCTGGAATTAAATATGTTACGAAACTCAAATCACATCTCGTAGGACATAAGGTTAGGAACTCTAAGGTTTTTTTTGAGATAGAGTACAACTGTTACTCCTTATCCTCTGGACTCATCAGGAATAATGAAACAACATCGGGTATATAGGTTCCGTCAAAAGGCATGGTGCTCATACGTAAAACAAGAATAAAGTATCAACTAGCTCTAAGGAATATAAGAGATTGAAAAATATTAACACCTTATCCTGATCAACTCATCATTAAAAAAACCCAAGACTCATTTTGGTTTATTAACTCTCCATCTACCCATTGGCTCAAAGGTCCTCTTGCTAAATCTGCAAATCATCTCCTTTTACTAAGTTATAAGCATAGTTCTCTACACATCTTGGGGTATCACTATTCAGCTTAACATCTTAAATTCTCTTGTTGTGCTATACTCAATGATGTAAAATCGCTGTTAGAACTTCTTCTAGGATGCGACTCTTAACTTGTTTCTAGCTCTGTAGGCAACTCTCTATACGTACTACTTTTATTGGCATGCATAATCGCTTTATATCACTCTTATCATATAACCTCTTAGTCAAAATTACTTATATTCAACTTCTAAGCTCCAATATACATGACTAGGGAAGTCTTGGATTACACGGCAAGACTCATTGTCATTCATACATAAATCCCCATCTACCTAGTTACTAAAGGCAACAAAGAATGCTTATACTAGATTGCTCTACATTCACAACTCAACTAGACTATCTAAATTCTCATAGTAAGTCATAACTTATAGCTTCACACAACTTTACTGTATTGCTAATACCCATCTAATGATCCCTCTCATCTAGTGGTCCATCCGCAATTCACTATCTCTACATAAGGGGTACTTTTTCTATACATAATAACATCTCACTCGTGGCAAGATAACATCTTAACATCGAACGCACACTATAACAAGACTCTTACAACAAACCTTCAACTAAGACAATCATTTTCATAATGTTATCTACTTCTTCATATTGCTCCTCAAAATTCAAGCTTTATGACTTTGCTTCGCATATTCCTCTCATACTACACTAACGTATAACTTACTAGGTAACCATCTAAGAACATAGGTCTACTAAAATCACATGGCTAATGCTCTATCAATACCTCCTTATCTCACTAGGCTCACAACTCTTTAAATCACATAGGGCTCCCACTGCAGAATCATAAGAGTAGTTTAGATCTATAACCTTGAAACCATGTCACACTTTTCATAAAACTGACAATTCATCCCAAAAGATCCAATCTACAGGTTGGGTTCCTTATTTAGTCTGTCTAGTACCTCGTATTACAACATGCAGAAGTTCCTCAACTTTTCACTTTCTTAGTTTTCAACCGAAAAACCTTATCTACGACCCGTAGTATCATCTACGGTCCGTAGACTGGCTCGTAGGATCCAACCCACATCAAAATCATTACTTTCTGTCCTCCCAAGCTATCAACATCAAGAGTCCTAACACATTTACCTATACCTCTTACTAGTTTTGAGCCACTCTAACTCATAATAACAAGAGCTCTTCCTCCATACCTCATCACAAAATCAAATGGTATTTACTATCCATTGCTCAAGACTTATGCATATTCACTCACCAATACCTTACTTAGCTAAGAGACAAATAACTCATGTCATAAGCCTCAATCAACCATAACTCTCACTACTTGGTCACCTCCTCTCTCTCATTATCCTTTTAGCTTGGGGGTAACAACTCTACTTATGGTTTACAAGACCTCCAAATCACACTCTTAGGTGGAAACTTAAACTCTTTAGATACATAAGTTTCTCTCTCACATGGGTAACATGAAAAGCAAGCTTCAAAGGATAGGGTCTATATACATCTATTGCTAACTCAAACGCACGATTCATAGGAATAATAGCACACTCTTTCTAGTCAAACAACTTAGCACACTAGTCAGCTTCTATCAAGCCTGTTGTAGTCTCTCTACCATTCCAATAACTCTACCATAGAGGATCTCATCTGTAAGAATTTAAACATTACTCTCTATCACCTCGTGGACAAGCATAGGTAAAAGGTTTAAAAGAATGCATGAATCATCATGCATTTCTTAGGGAATAACTCCATTGCACAATTTAGAATTTGAAATAAGGGAAACTTTTCCTAAATGTCAAAAGTCCCTTATTTATAGAAGTGGGGCCCTTACAACCATAAACAAGTTCCTATAGACACAGTTTCATAGACTCCCTAGGATACTCGAACTCTGTGCTCTGATACTAAGTTTTTCATGCCTTAGAGGGTACCCTTGGTGTGGCCAACACTCAGAGACTATTTCTAGCACCCGAGCGAACCACTTGGCCTCATCATCACATCAACTCGATAGAGGAAGAATAGTACTCAAATAAAAGGACATCATCTAAATCAAAATATATATATATATATATATATATATATATACATAACATCAAATAACTCATGGTTTCAAATGTATAAATTTGGAATAAATAATGCTAGATAATCCTCTACTCACTGTTTATGAAGCCTCTACTCAAGAATGTAGATGGTGCCATGGCAGTCCATGAACATCTCTACTCAAAGAAAATAAAAGATACTTCATGACAGTAAGAAGATAAAAAGGCTCCTCAGGAATGCAAGGAGGGCTCACCAACTCTGGAATATACTGATAAAGACTTCAACGATGCAGGGGCTGAAATCCTCTATCTCCTTTATCTGCATCATAAAATGATGCAGGCCCATAATGGAGTTAGTATATAGAATATGCTGATATGTAAAATAGCTCAAAAAAATCAGGCTCGACTTAACAACTCATGCTCAGCTCAGTATGCAAATTTAAAATATTTAATGCTTTTCAAGATATACTTAGTGAAAAATAGCTCAATTTAAACCATCATGCTTAAAACATCTTGCTTGGGTGTTTGTCCAATCGACATACCTCCCACCACCCATTATTAGGTGATGGATATTGAATATGGCATCATTGCATCGCTCGTCCTTAACGCTCCACGGAAAAAGATGCGTCAACTCTACCTAATGAATCCAGAAAGGGTGTCCATTTGTGGGAAAAAAGTCAAAAGTATTATGCTGCAATGACCATCTTACACTGGCCAACATAGTTCTGGGGTGCTCCACAATCACCCAACTCGGTGCTTAATACTTTTCTCAAGACTAAAATATGCTCAACATCATTTTTCTGCTCTATCATCAAAGCTCAATCAATTAACTCGATCTTAACCTGATTTAGATTATTTCATCTAAAATACTCATCGTCTCATCCCATCATCATCATCATCATATCAATAAATATATATTTTTTAAAAAGATAGTGCATTTGCATCATCATTAATGTGTACTCAAATGTCATTTAAACTCAATGCTTAATTTCATAAAAAACTCATGCTCAAAACTCAACTCGACATACTTAACTCAAATCTTCAAAAACATAACCTCAACTCAAAATACGCATGGGTTTCTCAAAAAACATGAAATCTAAAGTTCATGCTATCAGGTATAAAACTATAAATCTATACAATGTTGAATGTAAATGACGAAATAAAACTTCATAAAACATCAAGAGAATTCACAATAAGTATATCATCTCAATATTTAGATAGTATAATTTCTCAAATATCAACTCTTTTACCAAACCTTGACTCAAGAAGTTGAAAGGGCTTGTGAAGAACAAGTTATCATACTTTGGTAAGCTTTACATACTTGGGACTTGAAGGAACAATCAAACCTCAAAAGGTTCTTGGGTTGGGAATCAAGAATCGTGCTCTTTCTCCTTTCTTCTCCTCTTCCTCAAGGAAACCCTAGGCGAAAATAGAAGAAGAATGAGGCTAAGGATCTGATTTAGGGACTTTTATTTCATCCCAAAAATGGCTGAGGATTAAGGGAATTGGATGGGAAAATACAAAAATACCCTTTCTTAAAAGCTATCAAATCCCATGATGGGCCCCGTTATGACTCGTATATAATACTATGACTCGTAGAACCCCTCTCATAACCCTTTTTGCTTAATTTCAGAGTTTTTGGAAGTTGCTACAAGCCCGAATTATCACTCGCACCCCGACCTACAACTCTTAATAGAGGTTTTTATAGTGCAATTCTACACTGGATGTCTTTAGTAAAATGGTCATAACGTTTGACTCTGACCTCAGAATAAGGTGAAACCAGTTTTTCTGGAAAGCTAATTCGAAGGGCTTTCATATGGTATATTATGGGTCATTATTTCTTTGTGTTCTAGACGTTATGATCATTTAAAGATTACCCTTGCATAATCCAACACAAAAAACACGATTTATAAGAAAGTCTTGAACTCTCTAAGTATTAGAGGTCTCTTATGACCCTAAAAATCTTCCCACATATAGGAATGAGGCTTGAATTGTAGATACATATGAGGATAGAATTATGGGCTGTCATAAAGTATGTCTCCATGGGTGCCTTGGTATTATTTGTGTGGAAGAAAGATGGATCTCTTTCGATGTGTATCAATTATAGGAAATTGAATAAGGTGACTATTAAAAATAAGTAACTGTTGCCTAGGTATGGGCATTTAGTTTGTGGTGATGTCGTTTGGCCTAACTAATGCTCTAGTCGTGTTTATGGATCTTATGAATCGAGTGTGCAAGCCATTCCTTGAAAGCATTATGATTGTCTTCATTGTTGATGTCCTCATTTATTCCTGAAGTAAGAAGGAGCGTAGGGAGCATTTAAGGTTAGTTTTACAAACCTTGAAAGAGAAGAAGTTCTATGCCAAGTTAAGTAAATGTGAGTTTTTTTTTGGTTGAAGTTCCTTTCTTGATCATGTGGTGTTCGACGATGGTATAAATGTGGATTTAGAAAAGATCCAGGCTGTGAAGAATTGGCATAGACCGTTGACTCCTTCAGACATTCAAAGTTTTCTTGTGTTAAGGGGTTACAATAGGAGGTTGGTTGAATGGTTCTCATCCATTGCATCTCTATTGACTAAATTGACCCAAAATAAACTTTAGTTGGTGTGGTCGAATGAGTGTGAGAAGAGTTTTCAAACTTTGAAGGATCACCTTATATCGGCTCCCATTTTGACTCTACCGAATGGCTTGGATGGGTTTGTGGTACATTGTGATGCTTCTCGGATTGGGTTGGGTTGTCTAATTATGCAACACAGTAAGGTGATGTATTATGCATCAAGCCAATTGAAGGTGCATGAGAAAAATTACTCATGACCTCGAATTAGCAGCGGTTGTATTTGCATTGAAAAGTTAGAGGCACAACTTTGATGTCTTCATCGATCACAAGATCTTGCAATATGTGTTCACTAAAAGGGATCTTAATTTGATGGAAAGGAGATGGTTCGAACTCCTAAAGGACTATGATATAAGCGTTTAATGTCATCTCGGTAAAGCGAATGTGATCGCCAATGCTGTTAGTAGGATTTCTATGGGAAGTGTGGCTCATGTTTAGGAGGAGACAAAAGAGGTGGCAAGGCATGTTCACCGTTTTGTTAGGTTTGTTATTAGATTGGGCGACTCCAATCATGGTTACATATATGTTAAAAATGGAGTTGAATCATTGGTGGTTGTTGATATGAAGGCTAAGCAATATCTAGATCTATCCTTAGTTGAATTGAAGATATTAGCTGCCAAAAAGAATATAGAGGTTTTCTCCCAAGGGGGATATGGTTTACTCTGGTATCAAGATCGGTTATATGTTTTAGATGTGGAAGACCTTAGAGAGAAGGTTATGAGCAAATCCCATTACTCTCATTATACTATTCATCTAGGATCTATTGAGATGTATCAGGATTTTAAAGAGGTGTATTGGTGGCATGGTATGAAGAATGAAAATGACAAGTTTGTATCCGAATGCCTAAAATTATCAACAAGTGAAAGTAGATCACCAAAGTCCCGGTAGGTTAGCGCAAAACATTGAGATTCCCACTTGGAAGTTGTGGATGTGAATATAGTTTTTTTTATTGGTTTGCCTTGAACTCGATAGAAATTTGACTTCATTTGGGTTATCATCAATCGGATGACTATATCGGCTCATTTCCTACTGCTTAACACTAGTTTTAGTGCCGAGGACTATGTGATGTTATACATCCAAAAGTTGGTAAGCTTGCATGGATCGCCTAGGTCTATCATACGGATCAGGTACCTAATTTACTTGTCACTTTTGGAGGTCATTTCAAAAGGGACTTGGTACTAAGGTCAAGTTGAGAACCGCCTTTCATCCACAAATCGATCGACAAGCCAAAAGGACAAACCAAACCTTGGAGGATATGTTCAGGGATTATGTGTTGGAATTCAAGGGCGATTGGGACGACCATCTTCCAATCATTGAGTTTGCTTATAACAATAGCTTTCATGTTACCATTTTATGGCACCATTTGAGGTTTTGAATGGTAGGAGGTGTAGTTATCCGGTTAGGTGGTTTGAGTTGGGAGAGGTGGCTTTTATTGGCCCTAACTTAGTGATGGAGTCTATGGAGAAAGTAAAGTTGATAAGAGAGAGGTTCAAGATGGACAATGTTGCCAAAAGTCCTCTTTGGACGTTAGAAAGAGAGATCTTGAGTTTCATGTTGGATATTGGGTGTTTGCGAAAGTCCCCCCTATGAAAAGAGTGATGCATTTTTGCAAAAAGGGAATGTTGAGTCCCCAGTATGCAGGCCTTTATGAGGTTATTGAGCATATTGGGAATGTAGTTTATAGGTTGGAGGTGTCCCCGAATTCGAGTTCTATCCACTCGGTGTTTGATGTGCCTATGTTGAGAAAGATGGTTGGTGATGCTAGTATTATTGTGCCTTCTGAAGGCATTGAGGTTAAATTGAACTTGTCTAATGAGGAGGTTTCAGTAGAGATTTTAAATAGAAAAGTGAAATGACATTGGAATAAACATGTGGCTTTAGTGAAGGTGCTTTGGAGGAACCAACATGTGGAGAGTGCCACATGGGAGGCAGAGTTGGACATGATAAGGTATTATGTTCTTCCTCTTCTAAGTGGTCCTAATCCTTTCATTCTTGAGTCTTATTGCATAACTTGCTTACATATGCATTAAAATGATTTTTATAATGTTCTAAATGATTTTATTATGTTTCAGCATGGGCCTTGAGTACTTTAGGATTTTCAAATGATGAACCACGCATTATATCTTGTGTTTGGAAGTTTCATGTTCTAATTCAAGTCTTTACAGCTTTACTCTTGCATATTCTAGGATGAATATTCTCAAGGGGGAGATGATGTAATGATGAAGAGTATTTTCAATGTCATCGAAACTTGAAAATTTCATGTTAGACATAATTTGGACCAAGTATTATCCTAGGGAGGGCTACACGAGTGGTGTGCCCTGGCATTGGCTGTGTGACCCTCAGTGGTACAACACTTGGCCTTGATTTTATGTCTTAGAGCATTTAGGGGCTATATATTGGGGCATGGCAAGTGACACTGGTTGTGTGGCTTACAACTGGCCCTGGGGATGGCCTATAGCATTCTACGTGGCGTGGGAAAGCCTTTCTTACGTGAAGTGTCATGCCACGTGCAAATCACGTGAACTGTGTGGTGTATTAGGAGCCATAAGGCCCTCCGTGGGGCTTTCGGATTGAAAATTTTTCTAAGTATCAACTCACCATCTCATAACTTCCATGAAATGTTTCCAAGTATAGCCTCATGGGCCTTCACACGAACCATGTAACATCACACGGCCCGTGAAGGCCCCCGTATAGGTGATTTTTGTGAAATTTTTCTAAGTGTTAGATCATATTTCCATCTTTCAAATTTTTTCTAAGTAATGGTTCACAGGTACTACACATGGACCATGTAGTGTCACATGGGCCATGAACCTGTCCCATAAGTGGTTCTGACCAATTTTTTTTCATCCGTTTTATTAATGGCATTTTCATAAACTCGATTATTTCTATTGGTCTTCTGCGATTTCTTATCCTATCTAATGACTTCTAAAGACCTAAACCCTATTCAAATATTCAATTTCATCTCTCTCACTTTAAACTCTCATAAAAACTCCTCTTAAGAATTCTTGTGGAATCAAGCTTCAGAATCAAGACGCATTCAATTCTTCTTCAATTTTTCTCTTGGGTGCTCTTCATCTTTGTGAAGGTATGTGGTTTGATCTTTGGTTCCTTTCAACCAAAGAGACCCAAACCCTTTTCTGCAATTTTCATGAATTTTGAGTTACTTTAAATTGGCTTTCTAAATATCATGATTCCTAAAATTGTGTTAATGCATGAGTAGTACTTATTTGATAATTTTAAATTAATTAAATCATAATATCATGATTTACATTGGTTATATGAAATTATGGATATGCCTTTCCCTTTTTAGAACTTATTTCATCATGAGTGATTATATTATGATTTCAAATGGTGGATTTAATTATGTTTCCATTCAAATTTCATATTATATTATTGAATTTAGGTTAAATTTTAATTACCCATGTTTTCCTCACATAATTCATGGCATTTGCATTCATGTACATTGGAATTTATGGAAATTATGAAGTGGGTTAAGCCCAATTATGTTTATGAAATTATTTTGATAAGATATTGGTTATGACAAGAATGTAATCACATAGAAATCGATGATTATGGCTCTTGGACCATTTTGGGTGCTTGCACCATCTTGTATATGTGAATGAGCTATTCCTATGCATGAGTATTATGACTATGAAATTATGATTTTTGCACTTAAGCGTATGTGTGAATTATCATGAATGGTTTTTGGCTTTCGAGCCTAAATGTGCATTGAATGGTTTTGAAATGACTACTGCCTCTTTTGAAAGCATGTATATATATAAACATATGTATTCTTGTGGGATGATGACTTAGCATCGATGGATGTAGGGTTTGCTCTCTTTCCTTGAACCATGTGCCTAGCATAGGTTCCTTTCCAAAATGAGTGTTGTTCCTGAAAGGAAAGTTGCCTCTAAAATGAGTGTTGTTCCTCTAAGAAGAAGACATGATATGATATGATATGATGTGATATGCTATCTGTGAAAATTCTAACCGAAATGGGTGTTGTTCCCATAAGAAAGCTTGCTTCATACGAAATGGGTGTTGTTCCCGTAAGGTGAAATATGGTTTACCTAAGGCAAGTAAACCACCTCTTTATCGATCATCGGATTTCATCAGGATTCCAAGTAATAGTTCACTTGGTCTTACCCATATCTGTTGAGGTCACATCCCTACTATGTATCAACATTATTTGCACTTCATGCATCATGAATTTAATAGGATTTTATTATATTACATTCCTTGTTATATATCTCTTTCCATATTAGGTGCTCTTGCCATCTAACATTGAAGTGCAGGTTTGGTAAGTTACATCCATTGCATCCCGCATACTTAGTACATTCAAACGTACTAATGCATACTCTTGCCTACATGATCTCACCATGTAAGGACAGAGAACTTTAATCATCCACCGTACGATGCTTAGCTCAAATCTCAAGTTTGGTTGTAGTGGTGAGTCCTATCTTCCAAGGATGATCCACCATCCTTCTACCTAAGTTATCTTTTTTTCTCTTTTATTTACTTGAGGGTGAGCCCGGGATATGTCTTGGCCCCCGACCTATCTTATGTAAGAGGCATTGTTGGAAATCTTGTAAACTCATTTATGTAATATGCTAAGTCTTATGGTTGAAGAGTATGTTATGGCTTGGTTACCTATTGACTGTCATTATTTGGTTTGGTTATGAGTCTTATTATGTGCTTTATGTTATGATGTGAAAGATCCTATGTTTCAAATTTCCCCCATAGCATGAGTCATGCTTACCCGACCCTTTATCTTTATATGCTACATGTTGTGTGAATCCATGTTAAACCCTTTCCTTAAGATATCCCCATAGCATAAGTCCTACTTTCCCATCCCTTAGAATTTTGTGTTTACCCTTGAATACGGTTCTGAACCAATGATGTGAAATTGGATACATTAAGACTTGTTTGGGGACTCTCGATTTCCCATTTACTATGTCCGGGTTGTGACAGACTTTGAGTGAGAAATTTGCATCGGGAATACGTGTGTCCAGATTTCCCACAATAATGACAAGAGCTTTTACTAGATTTTTCTGAGCTAGAGAAGCTTAAAGATTCACTTTGATATTAGTTTACTTATAAGATTTGTTAGGAATAAATTGTTTTTGTATATCTGAAAAGATTTTTAAGATCAACAGTTTCTTCATCCAAGCGATTTCATTCAATAGCACAAACTTCAACTTTGATTTTTAAAGAATTTTTCTCATCTTGGATAGATACGATATTCTCAAAGGATTTTTTAAAATTCACAATGGCTCGATCTAGAAGATCTTCCAAAGTCAAAATAGTTATTGCAAAAGCCATTATTTACCTAGCTAGATTCACCAATTGCCATGAAACAGACATTTCTAGATTCTTGTTGATCATATTCAGAAGTATCCTCATCACTCCAGCTGCTAAATACCTGGTTTCTAGATTGTTGTTGAGGGTATCTTCTTTGGAAATCACGAGATTCACTGGCAACATGTCCAAATTTTCCGTACTCATAGTACCTGTCATCATTTCTATTTGAGTTAGTTATTTGCTTATTTCTGGAATTTTTTTTACCTCTTCTTTGATTTATGTTACGTTTGAAGGTTTCTATCACTGGTTTAGTAATCAACATAATTTTATATTCATTTAGTCTTCTTCATCATGCGGGTTTTCATCAAAGGCTTCGAAAGCAACATATTGTTTCTTGTCGTCCTCCTTCCCCTTTTTGTTGAGGTGTGTGTTCTCAAAAGCAATCAGATCACCTCTGACTTCATCATAAGTGAGGCTTTTAATATCCATGGTATACCATTGAGGAGGCAAATTTATGTGAATTCTTCTGATCTGCTCAATGGGAGGATATTCTTTGGTTGGAACATTAAGTTCACCAATGATTTTGCTGATACGAGAAAACATGCTTTCAACAAATTCACCTTACTCATTTGAAATAGCTAATATTCATAAACAAGTAGACTGTCAATTATCTGCATGACTTTGTTACTTCTTTCATAGGTTACTTCTTGTTTGTCTCACAATTACTTGACAGTTTCACAACTATAGATCCTTTCATATTCCTCTCCACTGATGACATTGTAGGGAACATTCTTTTCCCTTGAATTGATTTGAATAACTTCCATTTTCTCATTTGTGTAGTTCTCCAGACTAGCTATGACTGGTACCTGGCTGCCTTCAACAATTCATTGACTCTCAGCTTTTGGTTTAGCAACAAGAATGGGAATGTCACCAAGTTTAATTACTCTCAAAACCTTCACATCCTAGGATCTTATGAATGTTTTCATTGTTATTTTCCTGAGAGAGAAGTGCTTCCCATTGAAGTAGGGAGGTATGGTTTTAGAAGTTCCCACTTGAAATGGGGCTCCAATTGTTTGATGTTGATTTCCATTGGTCTTTTCTCACCTGTGGCTAAATAGAAAATAGTGAGACCAAGCTCTATTCCCAATTAAAAATGCAAGAGGGGGGGGGTGAATTGAAATTTGTTTCCTTTTTACTTTGATGTGAAGCTTGCCACTTAACCTGTCCCCAAGAGGGAAAACTTTTAGTATATGGGGTCCATCATCCAGAATAGTGATGATATCAATGATGATGTCATACATCGTACTAGGGTAGCATGAAACAAATTGGGGCTTGCATCTGGAGTATTGTGTGATAAGAAGATACCACCTAAACTCAAAGGTAAGTTTTACAGATTGGTGGTTAGACCATCTTGGTTGTATGGGGTGGAGCGTTGGCCAATCGAAAATGCATATGTCAAGAAGGTGCATGTCGTAGAGATGAGGATGTTGAGATGGATTTGTGGTCACACCAGGAGTGACAAGGTTAGGAATGAGACCATTCGGGAGAAGCTAAAGGTGGCTCCGGTGGCTGATAAGATGAGGGAAGCGACACTGCGATGGTTTGGACATGTGTAGGGAAGGAACACCGATACTCCTGTTAGGAGGTGCGAGAGTTTGGTTTTGGGAGCTACACGGAGGGGTTTAGTTAGACCGATGAAGTACTGGGGGGAGATGATCAAACATGGTATGGCATAACTTGATCTCACTGAGGAGATGACCCCAGATAGAAAGAAGTGGAGGTCGCAAATTAGAGTAGTAGGCTAATTGGTGGGTAGGGTTAGGTGGTTATCTAGTCATGGGGTATAATAGGGTAGAGGAGTAATAGTGTTTTATAACATGTGTTGCCATTGTTTGTTGTTTATATGTTAATTGTATTATATTTACATAATGTCATGTGCTTTTGGTTATTAGTCGTTTTTTGTTGTTCCCTTTCTTTTACTTTTTGTCATATCTAGTTTATTTTGCTTATGGATTTTTGAGACGAGGGTTCCCAGGAAACAAACGCTCTACTTCTATGAGGTAGTGGTAAGGTTTGCGTACATTCTACCCTTCTCAGGCCCACTTGTGGGATTCCACTGGGTTTATTGTTGTTACTTAAAACTATTAACTTTTAGTCAACTAACTTAAGTGATAATTTACAAAGAAAAAAAATTGTTTACAGAATTTAACGAGCTAAAAAGGAAGATCAATACCGTATATTTGTATTGGTTCGTATTCAGTGTGAATCCTATATGCAGTCCCCTTGGGTTGCATGTATAATCGCTTTAAGCCTTTGAAATTTTATGGTTACAAGAAATTGAACTTAAACTATTCTAAATTCTTTTTTTGTTTTCTTTTTCTTTTTGATACAATCGTCTCTCTCAATTTTTTCTTCTTTTCTCTCTAACTTTTTTTTCACAGTAAGACTAAAAAATTACAATGAGTTTTTTTAAATATGAAGAGTTTGAAGATGGTCTTGAATGCAGTAGGCTTGTATGAGTCTTTGAGATATCCAGATGGCTCCTTTTATTTGAAGAGATGGCATCCCAAGGGAATTGATCCTTGGAATCAGGAAATGATGATCCTAGAACTGCTAATATGGGCTGGCCCACCACATCCGCACTAACCCGTATAGGCTTTGAAATCTGATAAGTCAGGATAGACTGTCCCACTTTTTTGTAGGCTAGATAACAGCTGGCCTAATCCATTATTAAGTAGATTGTGGGCCTTTCCAAGTTAGCCCCTTTTTTTAGAAGTATATTTTTTATATACATTTTTAAATTAAATTATAACTTATAAATATTAAAATAAATAGCAATATGACAATATTACATGGTAGTAGTGCTACTATTACATATTATGAAAATATAATTTTTATCTAAATTTTAATATTTAAAATGTTTTAATGAACATTGAATTTGCGCTCTTATTATTTTTAATACTCTATTTTGTTTTTATTTTAAATTATTTTTTAATTTGGCCCACGAGCTGGCCCAACCTATATTGCAAAAGCTCCACAAATCAACAAGTTTATTCAGGCTGGGCTAAAAAATCTAATTATTAAGTGGGCTCCAAAAAAATCTTAGCCATACTAAATTTTGGGTTAGGCCAGGCCAGCGTAACTGCCTAGATCATTTTTGTAATACCCCACACCTTACACTACACTACTAGTACAATTCAAATGAAATATGACATGATTTGGTTAAACCAGTGCTAATTTTCAAAAGTGCTTGAATCTTGCGTTAGTGGGCTATATGTGCGTCTAGCGCTTGAGAGGGTCGAGTGTATACATATTTTGTGTCGAAATGAGGAAATTACGGACTTTAAATGAAGTAATAGAATTGAGGTGCTTGTAGGACTTAGAAGCAAGGAGGTGAGTCAGCTACTTGCTTAGCTTAAAATTTCTAACTAAACAGAGACGAGACCCAAACCAAGAAGAACAAAATCTGAAAAATTGGCAGCCCAAGTACAATTAAGTTGGTGCCACAAAAGGCCCAAATGAAAGGAGAACGGAGTTGCATCACCTACTTGATAAATCAAGGCTGAGAATGCCTTAGTAGCTCAGCCTAATTTCTATTTTAAAAAGCGCCAAAGCAGCTCCCAAAAAGCTATTATTCACTTGAACTTTCAAACAAAAAAAAAAAAAAACAGTTTTGCTTTCAAAGTTCTCCCAACGTGTCTTGGCTTGCAAAGCAGCAAAGAAAGAACTTCTAGGGTTCTTGTAGAAGCTATATACCTTGAAGGTAGTGGAAGTAAGCTTACATATGTTTTTAGTATCATTTTACTATGAAAAATAAGAAGTATTTGTTAGTATGATTGTGCTGGAATTTCTGGATAGATTGTGTATTTGAGATTCTTGTGTACTTTTCTTGTTAAGTAAGATGTTTTTCTCTTGTTGTCTGGCTTTATAATTTAGCACTTAGTTATGCAACAAAGAATGGTTTTACAGTAGTATAAAAAGGCTGGTTAACTGTTGTTACAGTCCACAAAAGCGAGTCATTATATGATATTGCAATTATGTGCTTCGTATGAACTTGTGGACTGCTGGAGA
>JAABOM020088149.1:0-29544 GCA_011800125.2 Solanum clarkiae | reverse complement strand
TGCAGGTGGGTTTAGTCCATAAAACAGAGGAGACTCTGCCGAAATTTCAGTAGAATTTAGTGAGATTAAGTATAAGGGTATTTATGGTTCAAGTTTGAGATAAGCGCCTAATCGGCGTAAGTCACGGCCCCGAGGTGGGGTCGTGACAACTATGGAATCTACCAAAGCCCTCTTAGTGATAACTCATATCCCATAGAATACATAAATTATCTTGCATATACAAAGCTTTCAACATAGTTCATAAAGTGTCACCATAGTCTTTCATTAAAAGCTCATCTCATAAGAATAGTCTATCTACGTGATTTTCATCATAGATTGGGTAGACATTCCCACCTTAACATTATCATCATAATCATTATCATAACATCACCATTTTCATAAAACATGCTTTTGTATACATTCATAATCATGGAAAGCTGTAACTTTATCATAAGAGACTAGGGCTAAGTGCGGGTTGATGGACAATTGAATCAAAAGAATGCAACTGGATAGGATTCATAGAGATAACATACAATTGAGAATAAAATTAGATCATTAGTAAAGGAACCCATACTAAATCCTTAAGCCTTAATCATGCATATATTGAAATCAAATGCTTTTGCTTAAAAATCATATATATCATGAAATTCATCAAAATTCATGCTTCAATAGGCTTAATAACCATTGAATATTCATATTTCATGCATTGGGAATCATAACATAAAAATCCATAAAAAATCATCATGAAACGTTGATAAAAAGTAGATTTTGTATTGGGCTTCATGGATGAAACTAATACATAAATGAAGTGCTATATAACTTAAGTGAGAATATTTGGAATTGAAGAGAAAATCTGGAAATCACTAATCAAACCTTCAATTTCTAGCTTCCATGGAACCCTTATCTTATAGAGAGAAATGTGGAGAACCCTTGAGAGAAATTTGAGGATGAATAGCTTTGAATGGATTAAGAGTAAGACTTACAAAGTCTAGGTCTTTTAAGGTAGCTAGGAGTACCAAACTACGTAGGTTAGAACTTAGCTGAAATGGAAATGTCAAAAATACCTTTTAATTATAAACTACCAGATCCATCCATGAGACCCCATCTATGGGTCGTGGCTTAACCTACAAATTGTATTTAGTCCATAGAATCTCATGTCATAGGAGTAAGTTTCAAGAATTTGTAGCTTCCATCATACGAACATACAGGATGATCCATCAAACCATGAATGAGTCATAAATTCACTCCATAGAAGTGTCCCAAACATAGGAAATTTAGGGTCCTTAAGATTCCTTTCTATGAACTCTTTGACGAGCCATGATTTCTTATATGGTCCTTCTTGGTAACTCATAAGACAACTTCTAAAAATCCTTCAATTTTTTATTTTTCACTAGAGAAATTCCACGAACCCACCTACGATCCGTGGTTCATTCAACATGCCATATATTGGCTCATAGGATCAAACCAACATCGAAGTCATCAACTTTAAGTCTTTCTAGGCTAACAACATGCAAGGTGTTATAATTCTCCCCTTTGGAATCATTCATCCTCGAATGAGATAGAAATACACTTAAATTGAATAGCGACATAGTCATCATCACAACATACATGCAAAAATTCAACTTAATCATCATTTTCATAAAATTATCAAACTTATGATCAATGATCACTCAAACATAGATTCATAATCATACATGCATGCAACTTATCAAGAGATACATATTCGTTAGAATTTTGAAGGAATAGGTCACATTAAATACTTGAACAGAAGGAAAGAGGTAAGGGTATTATGTCATCATGTCTGCTTTAGCCTCTCTAGTAGCATTTTCAACCTTTTGGTTTCTTCACAACACTTTGACGGATGCAACTTCTTTATTTATCAATTTCTTCAGTTTACGGTCAAAAATCTTAATCACAACTTCTCCATAAGTCAAATTTTCCTCAATAGAATACATCTTTCAGTGGAACAATAGTATTAAGATCACCTAAGCAATTCCTTAGCATTGAAATGAGAAACACTAGATGGACCATCGTTGATTCCACAGGCAGGTCTAGCTCATAGGCTACATTCCCTACTTTCTTCACTATCTCGTAAGGTCCGACATATCATGGACTCAATTTTTCTTTCTAACCAAAATGCATCAGTCCTTTCATCGAGGAAACCTTCAAATACAATCAATCACCTTTATCAAACTCTAGTTCTCTTCTTTTCACATAGGTATATGACTTTTGATTACTTTGGGTAGCCTTCAACCTTTCCCTTATAAGTTTCGCCTTCTCAATGTCATGAAGTACCAAATCTGGTCCAATTAATGACATTTCTCCAACTTTAAACCATTCCACTGGTGATCTACACCATTTACTATACAATGCTTCAAACGGAGCCATACAAATACTTGAATAAAAACTGTTATTATAAGCAAATTCAATAAGAGGTAAGTGATCATCTGAAATTCCATTGAAATCAAACACGCAAGCCTTCAACATATCATCCAACGTTTTTATTGTTTTTTTCGCTCGTCAACCTGTTTGAGGATGAAATTCAGTACTTAACTTGCAAAATGAGAAGTAAACTGAGCACCCCTCTGTATGGATTTGTTGCTTTGTACCAAGTCTCTTTTGGAATAACTTCCAAAATGAGAAGTAAACTGAGCACCCCTATTGGATGTAATGGACAATGGTACTCCATGCAGCCTCACCAATTTTTTGATATAAACCTTAGCATAGTCTTTAGCACAATAAGAAGTCTTTACTGGCAAAAAGTGGGTTATTTTCATTATTCTATCCACAACTTCCCATATTGAGTCAAATTGCTTTCTAGTCCTTGGCAAACCTATGATGAAATTCATGTTCACTTCTTCCCATTTCTAAATAGATATCTTAATGTCTTGAGTCAAACCATCGGGTCTTTGGTGTTCCATTTTCACTTGTTGACAATTGACACAACCCATTACACACTTTGCTATGTCTATCTTCATGCTATTCCACCAATACTTTTCTCTCAAAACACTATACATCTTGTATTTCCCAGATGAATAGAATACTTGGAATTATGCTCTTCATCGAGTATTCTTTCCCTGAAGAAATCCACATTAGGCATACATAATCTCCCTTGGTAGCACAACACTCCATCTCCCCCTTTTGAGAAGACTTCTATCTTCTTATCAACCACAAACTTCTCCAATTCAACCAAAGTAGGGTCCATGCCTTATTTTGCTTTGAATTCCTCCACCAAGGATGATTCTGCCCCATTTGGCACTATCACACCACCGTTACTTAAGTTATTCAATATCACACCTAAACAAGCCAAGCGATGCAATTATTTGACCAACTCTTTATTCCCATTTTCAACATATGTCATGCTACCCATAGACACTCTGCTCACATTGCCAACCACAACATTAGCCTTGTTGAGGTGAAATATCACACTCATATCATAATCCTTCAAAAGTTCCAACGTTCTTCTTTGCCTTAGGTTCAAATCCTTTTGGTTGAACGCATATTGCAAACTCTTATGATAAGTGGAAATATCAACATGTACCCCATTAACATAAATGTCATCAATTTTCAATGCAAACACAACAACTAAGAACTCAAGATCATGTGTTGGATATTTGCTTTCATTCACTTTCAATTGCCTTGAAGCATAAGCAATGACCTTCCCTTGTTGCATCAAAACACAACCCAAGACTATATATGAGGCATCACAATACACAACAAAACCATTCGAACCTTCAGGCCATGTCAAAATAGAACTAAATAAGACGATCCTTCAACAATTGAAAACTCTTTTTACATTCGTTGGACCATTGGAATTTTACCTTCTTTTGGGTCAAGCTCGTCAAAGGAGAAGTAATGGAGGAAAATCCTTTAACAAATCTTCTATAATGTCCGGCCAAACCCAAGGAACTCTTAATATCAGATGGAATTAATAGTCTAGGCCAATTATTCACTGCCTTCGTCCTCTTTGGATCAACTCTAATACCATCACCCGAAATAATGTGACCAAGAAACGCTACCTCTCTTAGACAAAATTCACACTTACAAAACTTGGCAAAAACAGTTGTCTATCTTTCAATGTTTCAACACAATGTTCAAATGCTTTTCATGATCCTTTATATCATGTGATTAAACCAATATATCAACTATGAACACTACCACAAACATGTCCATATATAGTTTGAAGATCTTGTTCATCAGATCTACAAAATCGGTAGGGACATTTGTTAGTCCAAACAACATAACAGAAAATTCAAAATGACTATACCGAGTTTTAAATGTCATCTTCCTTCACCCTCAATTTGAGATATCTAGAATGGGTACAATCTTAGAAAAATAGCTTGCACCTTGTAGTTGATGAAATATGTTATTGATCCATGTAAGTGGATATTTGTTTTCGATGGTTACTTTATTCAATTATTGATAATCTACACACATCCGAATTAAACCATCCTTCTTTCTTACAAACAATACAGGTGCAGTCCATGGTAACATACTAGACCTTATAAATCCCATATTAAGCAAGTCCTTTAATTGTTCCTTTAATTCTTGCAATTCTGCTCGACCATTTGATCTGGAGGTATAAAAATAGATTGGGTATTGAGTATAAGATCAATACCAAAATTAATTTCCCTTATGGAAGGAATACCAAGCAAATCATCAGGAAAGACATCGAGGAAATCATTTACTATACGTATCAAATTACGAGTGGGAACAAGAGACTCAACATCTATGACTTAGACAACATGACATGGGCAAACTTTAGAAATCATTTTCATAGCTTTTATATGTATAGGAGACAACCTTCCCTTTAAACACAGAATTGGTCCCCTTTCATTTAAGGATAGGTTTATTAGGAACATGGAATTTGACCTTCGTGTCTGACAATTAATAGAAGCATAGTATGCATGCAACCAATCTATACTAAGAATAATATTAAAATCATTCATATCAACCTCAACTAGATCGCATGAAAAGACTGTATGTATGATTGACACGGGATAATTTTTATAAACTTTCTTAGCTAGAATGGACTCACTAATAGATGTATAGACCGAATAAGGTTTTAAGAAAATATTCGGAGACACATCAAATTTTATGGAAATATAAGGAGTAAAAAAAGTCATGTTAGCACCATTATGAAGTAAATCATGCACATCATGATCGAAGACTCATAGCATACTAATAACAACAATGGGAGACTCAATAACCTCTTTCCTGGCACATAAAGCATAGACCCAATTACCATATGGACCATCACTTTGAGCTTGGGAACCTTGTTACACATGCCCTCTTTGATCTACTTGACCTTGTGAATGCCTTTCTCTATTAGCAACATTAGGACAATCGAAATTTTTATGTCTCATCTTTCCTCAACCAAAACATGCATTGGTATCTCTAATGCATTCACCAACATGATTCTCTGATATCACCCAAGTTACATATCCTTTTTAAGGATAAAGCAGTCATTGTCAAGAAATAGAACCTAACCAAGGTTAGGGTTGAACCTAAGGGAATACATAGATATAAGAGAATTCAATTAATGCAACTTCAGTGATTAACCAACGTATCTCCCTGGGTGTTTTTGCAATAACCAGTAAAAAGATAAACCTAACCAACACTAGATTTTAACCAATATGGAGAGAAACTAGGTTTTTGTTTTCCCCATGATTCCCTAACTTATTATCACTGGATAACCTAATTCTTTCCTTGTTTGTAGCATATAGGCTAGTAAGTTAAGTTCACCAAACCCTTTGTCCAGGCGTGAAGCAAATTTTCCTATGTGACTAGGCCTATCTCCGTAGTGTGTATTACCAACCCATACCTATTAGTCCCAGTACAACCTCCCTTTGGCCCAATACGGTTAATTAGATGAGAATACATCAAACGAATCCTGTTAATTAATCTCTTTTCCTATTCATTACTACCTTGGTTTAGTCAATAACACTAGGCGAGTTCCAATGTTGGCCACCAGATTACATGCAAAACAAAGAGAGTTAATTAATACAAGCATGTACTTTCCAAGAATTATGAATTATCTAGTGTTACCTTGTTAGTTTTTCATGGTTCCTACAACAATAGTTGTAGATTTAGCTAGTCACACTTTGTGTAGATGCAAGAATTATGAATTGTAATAATATAAAAGAGCTAATTACACAATTGAATTAAGAACAACCAAATCCAAGCTTCAAAGAGATTCAAAGATTAAAGATCAAATCAAGGTACAAGTGTTTTTCAAAACTCTCCAATGTTCTCTCTTCTCAATCCAACTATTTTTTCTCTCTAATTGTCAAGCTCTCTATTCTCTTCATGAAAAATAACCTAAAAAACTATTTCTAATACTTAAAATACAAGTCCTAAACAAAATAGGATAACTGGGTCGGCATGCATCACGAATAGCTTAACGGGCCGTATTGCATTCCACATCCCGTAATGAGAGTCTCGTGCTATGTTGCTGCAAAACTGGACTTAAGATCTACCATACCCTCTACAACCTGTAAAGTGTTCTACGGTCGTAGGGGGTTTTGTCTGATGAATATTTAGAAACTCTTCTTTTTTGATCTGCAATGCATGAGACATGGTCTATGACTCGTAAAGTAATCCACGACCTATCTGTATGTTTGTAGAACAAACTTCAAAAAATTAGCCCCTCACAGGAATAGTCCACGAAACCTTCTTTACGACCCTTAGAGTGCACTACGTCCCGTGAAAGATCTCGTAAATCACCAATATCAACAACTTTTACATTTTCTTCCAAAAATCAAGGCCAACCGTGGAATCCCAAAAATAAAACACAATAACACATAAAACCAACTAACATCGCATTGAGAAAAGACTAAATTCTATGTTTTAAGCATCAAAAGTGTTGTATTTTGACAACATATCATCCTCCAACACTTGGGACACCTAGGAAAAGTAGCACCTTCTTTCCCAACATCACCTAGACCCTTAGGATTGGCCCCTTTCTCTTTATCAAACTTTTAAGGAGCGCGTTTAGAAGGCCCTTGGCCTTGTTGAAATCAACCACCAGCCAAGTTACTATAAGCAAATCTAACATCACACCGAGACCTGTTGGACACTCTATTTCTCATCATTTGTAACTTCTCACTCTGTACTTGTTCAGCATAGGTCATGAGTCTAGAGATATTCATTTCTTTAATGAGCATCCTGGCCTTGTACTCCATCTTTACTAAGTCAGACACACCCAAAGTGAATTTGTTCATAAGGTCCTTAGAGTTGGCCACCAAAAAAGGAGCAAATTAAACTTGGACCACTTCGTAAACTTGAGCGCATACTCCCTCACACTTATAGAATCTTGCTTCAAGTTTATGAATTCCATCACTTTGGTTTTCCTTAGCTCAAGCCGGAAGAAATGATCAAGAAAAGTGGCCTTAAACATCTCCTATTCAATCCCTTAAGTTGATAAGCTGCTAATTCGACCTTCTCTTCAGAAGACACCCCATGATCTCCACTACCTTATAAACTGCACTAATAAAATCTTTATGGTCATCATCCACCTTAGAACCACAAAAATTTAGGAAATTCATTCTTCTAAAATATCTTAACATCAAAGATGGCGTAGGAGCTATTGGAGAGGCAATGACTTAAGTCAACACAGGGATAGCGACTCTAAACTCATCATTGGAAACTTGGTTCGCTTAAGGTACTTGAGTAACTTGAGGAGCCAGAGAAACTTGTCCTTCACTAGCATTACCTCTCTTAGGTACAGGAGCTTGTCATGGAGCTATTTCTGAAAAGGTCAAAGGACAAATATCAGGACATAGAAGCTTTGAAGGTACAACATAGATCACAAAGAATCAAAGTTTTCCTTAATGTCTCATAGTCTCATATCCATGGATGTGGCGATGCTTTACACAAATGAACAAGCCTCTACTAGACGCGGCATGTTGGACTCCCTAGGATGCTTTTAAACCTTATTCTCTGATACCATTTTTGTCGCGATCTGGACCTATGGCCTAGCCATGACACAGTGAATGCGACAACCAAAGGCATCCCATAAAGCCTCATGTTTATATCATAAGCATTCATAAGGTAATATATGTATAGGTAAGGGAGAAATAGTCCATACCCACCTAGGATCCATGGTTCCTTCTACGAGCTATAGATTTACTCATAGGATCCAACCAGCATCAAAATCTCAACTTTCAATCTTTCCAGGCTAATAACATGCAGGGTATTACACCTTTGGGTAAGAAAAGTGTTAATTACCCCTTTATATAAATATAGGGAACTAAGATTAAATTAGATTCCTAAGTCTAACGAGTAATCCCTTGCTGGTAATGCTGGTACATTGATATTGGTTGCTCAAAGCATATGTCTGGAAATGTTGCTAACTTCCTTTCACTCAAACCACTTCGAGGGGGAGATGTTTCTTGTGGAAATAGAAAAAATATATATATTCTTGGTATTGGCTAGATTAAAAAGTCTCTGGATTACTCAATAGAAAATGTGTATTATGTGAATGGATTGAAATTCAGTTTGTGAAGTGTATCCCAAATTTGTAACTAAAGGAATGAAGTGAAATTTCACTCAGAAAATTTTGTTGTGACAAATATGTATTCAAAAGAATGGGTTCTTGTAGAAAAAACAGTAAAAAACAAATATGTGTCTGATTTAGAGTCCATATAGGGAAATGATCTTACATGTCTTAGTTCTGAAAGTGAGAATGCATAATTCTTGCACAAAAAACTTATTCATGCAGTTCTCATTACTAAACAAACATGCTTCAAGGGACCTGGTCCATGGGCTACCAGGAGTAAAGTTTACAAAAGACAAAGTATGCAAGGCATGAGTTAAAGGAAAGCAAACTAGATCCTCCTTCAAGAAAAAGAAGTAGGTTAGCACTAGCAGACCACAAGATTTGATTCATATGGATCTATGCGGGCTAGTAAAGATTCAAAGTAAAGGAGAAAAGAAGTATATCTTTGTGGCCATGGATGATTATTCAAGATTTACTTGGATTATATTCTTAAGGTCTAAGGATGAAACCTATGATGAATTAGTGATCTTTGCTAAGATGATACAAAAAAAGTTGAACTGTAAGAAAGTAAGGATCGGGTCTGACCATGGGACTAGGTTTGAAAATACAAGGATGGATACCTTCTATGTTGATAATACAATCCATTACAACTTTTCAACTCCCAGAACTCCTAAATAGAATTGTATGATAGAGAGGAAGAATAGAACATTTGTGGATATTTTTTGGACAATGTTGATTACTTCTGGACATCCAAAGAATTTTTTAGCTGAAGTTATAAATATTGCACTTTATGTGATGAAGAGGTTTTTGATCAAGTCCATTATCAATGAAAAAACCCCATGAGTGTCTTAACAACAAGAAGCCTAAACTGAGTTATTGCAAATGCTTTGTTCTAAACAATCGCTTGGAAGACTTGGGTAAGTTTGATGCAAGAAATGATGAAGGTGTTTTGCTGGTTATTAAAGCTTAAGCAAGCCTTATAGAGTGATCAACAAATGGACACAATACATTCAATAAAGTGTCCATGTGATCTTTGCTGAGTTTTGGTGAAACTTGAAAAATTAAAAGATCAAGATGAGGCTGAATTTGAAGAATTATTGCAGTTCCACAGGGATGGTTTCAATACCGATAAAGATTGGAGATGGAAACCTGAAACAGACTAACATTGATTTTGATGTTTCAGGTGATACAAGTTATGTTGCTGAGGGACCTGGTCCTCTACCAGTTGCTGACAATAAACAAAGCATTGTTGAACAAGCAGAAATACTGATAATGGAGAGGTTGGTAGTGCTGATGAGGAAGAAAATTAGGTTCGTATACATTCTTACAAAAACTCTGATATGCTTATACCCTAAATAACATTATCTCACTTTTGGATTCTAGAGTGCAAACTAGATCTAAGATGACGAATATGGTTGCATTTTCAGCTTTTGTCTCCTCAGTTGAGCCTTAAAGTATGAAAGAGGATCTAAAAGATGCTGATTGGGTGAACTCAATGCAAGAAGAGTTGCACTAGTTTGGAAGAAGAAAATTGTGGCGCTTGGTCCCTAAGCCATCCGATAGAATAATTATTGGAACTAGGTGGGCCTTCAGGAACAAGCTATATGAACATAGAGCTCTTGTTACTAACAAGTCAAGGCTAGTGGTTCAAGGCTACAACTAGGAAGAAGGAATTGATTATGATGAGACATTTGGTCCAGTTGCTAGAATAGAAGGCCGTCATGGGTTTCAAACTCTATCAAATGGATGCTAAGAGTGCTTTTTTGAATGGCTATCTAAAAGAGGAAGTGTTTGTCAAACAACCTCTCTATTTTGAAGATATTGATTACTGCAACCACATGTTCAAATTGGACAAGGCTTTGTATGGGCTGAACCGCGCACCTAGAACATTCTATGAAAGGTTGTCTAAGTTCTTACAAGAGAATGGTTTCAAAAGAGGCCAAATATACAACACTTTATTTTTGAAGATAAGAGTAAAGGACATGCTCATCATACAAGTCTATGTTGATGATATCATCTTTGGTGATGCATGAGAGTCTTTGTGTGGAGAGTTCTCAAAGTTGATGGGGAGTGAATGTGAAATGAGCATAATGGATGAATTGAGTCTCTTTTTGGGTTCGCAAATTAAAAAAACTGAAGAAACTTCAATTTTTCAAGAAAAGTACATGACAGGGCTGCTAAGGAAGTTCAAAATGAAGGATATTAAACCAATAGACACTTTTATGGGAACCAACACAAAGTTGGATATGGATTAATTTGTTCCCTCAGTGATAAGACTATGTATAGAGAGATAATAAGCTTACTATTATACTTGACTACTGATGTGCTATCAAAATACAACACTTTTGATGCTTAAAACATGGAATTTTGTCTGTTCTCAATGCGATGTTAGTGGGTTTGATGTGATTTTATGTTTGTTTTACAGGATTTTAGGGTTGACACTATTTTAGGGCAAAGTCTACAAAAGTTATTGAAAATGATGATACACGATACCTTTAACGGGCCATAGAGTATTCTACAAACCGTAAAGTGGGCTTTATGTACAATTCTACTGAAGGGTGTATTTCTAAAGTTGAGTCCACAAACATACAAATGATCCTAAAAAACTTAATGAGTCGTAGACTTCATATCATACTTTCAGGATAAGAAAGTGGGGACTTGCATAAATTTCATCAAATGAAACCCCCCATGGGACATAGAATCTTACATAGGTCATAGGACAGTGTCGTACAATACTAGTCCAAAATTGAAGCAATAGTTCACGAAAGCCCGATCACGAGACGTAAAATGATATATGGCTCGTAGAGTACCACGTAGATCCTACCGACCCAATTGTCTTATTTCATTTTAGTTTTGTATTTTAAATACTACAAATAAGTTTTTAGGTTACTTTTCTCAAAGAATGAAGGGGTTAGAAAGAGAAAAACATTAGAGAGTTTGAGAAATACTTGTAAAATATTTTTTTCATCATTTAATCTTGTCATTCTCATTGAAGAGTTAGATTTCTTAAGCTTAATTCTCTTGTGTAAGTTCTCAATTATGTTATTCAAATTTATAAGTCTTGCATTTATATTGATCATGAGTGGTTAAATAGACGACTAGGTTGGTGGGAACCATGAAAAACTAACAAGGTAAAAGTTGATAATTAGCAATTCTTGAAAAGTGTGCATGCATGTATTAATTAATTCTCTTTATTTTGAATTCTTTCTAATGGTGGCCAATATTAAAATCAGCCTAGTGTTATTGACTAGATTGAGGAAGAAATAAATACAAAAAAGATCAATCAACAGGATTCAATCGATGTTTCTCATCTAATCAACTGACCTGGGCCAAAGGGAGGTTGTATTAGGACAATAGGTAAGGGTTAGTAATGTCACACTGCAGAGTTAGATCACCAGTTGGGCTGAAATGTAGAAAGTCCTTTTGGAGAGGTACTTCCCGAGATCGAAGAAGCTCAAGTTGAAAGATCAAATCAATAACTTTGAGCAACTTTCTGGCGACTCGATCAGTACTACATGGGAGCAGTTCACAAAGTGCTTGAGGAGCATCCCAGACCACAAAAAATTGTTGATGATTCCTTGGTAGAGATCTTCTACTGTGCCCTGAATGAGAATAGACAAGCATGTACTGATACTATTATGGGGTGCATGTTCTTAGATCAACCATTTGAAAGGATCACAGAAAGGATAGAAAAGGGTGTTCAATAAAAATAGTGCATGGGGGCAAAAAGACAAATCATCTACCAAAAGTTCATGCGCTGTCTGTATTGGTTCGGAGAAAGCTAAAATAAATGAAGAGATTATGCAAAATCTCACTCGAATACATACAGGTATAAAGGTGATGATGAAGCAGAAACAAGAATGAGTGAATGCAGTTGTTCATCAGCCTCCACGAGCACCAATGTATGATGATCCCTACTATGAGGATGAAACTTGCTTCATTGTTGATCAAATAGGGGGTTTCTTGACCAATACCCAAGGGTCCAATCAGGACTATTGGTGCCTTGGTCAAGGAAAAAAAGGTCAAAACTGTAATCAAGATGGAACTTTAAGAGACAACCATAGAGGTTACTATGACTAGAATCAAGGCGAAGATAGAGATGCAGATTGGGGCTGCAGAGATAGATATAGAAATGGTCCTTATGTGCCACCACATAACTGCAACACCGGTGCTAGTAGTTCCAGAGTTGAGAAGATGTTTGATCGCCTGTTGAAGAAGCTGAGACATGGGATGAGATTTTGAGGGGGATGAAATCTAATATCTCCACCATAAATCAACAAATCAAGTCCCATTTTGTCGCTATCAAGCAACTTGAGCAATAGTTTAGTCTAGTGTCAACTTAACTCTACCAGCGTCAGAGAGGTACACTGCCTAGAAACACAGTTCAAAACCGAAATAATGAAGTGTAGTGCATGGGGTTACTACTCATGGTGCCAAGAGTACTATTGATCCTCCTATGCCTATGGATGAGGATGATATTTGAGAAAAAGTAGTTGAGGTGAAGGATGCAAATATGGGAGATGATTGTGGAAAAGATGGGGTGAGTGATGTTGCAGAGGAACCACAGAAGCTGAAGCCTATTCCTAGGCCTACTCCTCCCTTCTCTCAGAGAAAGAAGGAGGAGGGTATGTTCAAGCACTTTCTATCCATGCTAAAATAGCTCTCCATCAACATCCCTCTCATTGAGGTGTTGGAGAAGATGCCAGGGTATACGAAGTTCATGATGGACCTGGTTATGAAGAAGTACACTGTGACTCAGGAGCTCTCCCAAGAGCTTCAATATTATAGTGCAATTGCTACGTGTTCCTTAGTATAAAAGGGAGAATATCTCAGTGCTTTTACCATACCCTGCGCTATTGGAGATGTAGAGTTTGCAAGGGCATTGTCTGATCTCAGAGCTAGCATAAATCTAATGCCCCTTGCGGTCTTTAAGAAGCTAGGACTGGGAGCCCCTACTCCGAAAAATAAGCGGTTGTCGATAGCTGATCTCACGGTGAAAAAGCATGTGGGTATACTTTCTGATGTGCTTGTTAAAGTTGAGTAAATCATATTCCCCATAGACTTTGTGATCATAGATTGCAAAGTCAACTTTGACATCCCAATCATCTTGTGAAGGCCATTCCTAGCCACTGGTTGAGCACTAGTGGATATGGGAGCTAGTCGACTCTGGTTTTGATTGAATAATGAAGAAATTTTCTTCAATATTTGTTAGTCAAAGAAGAGGCCAGATAATTTGAAGAAGGATATATAGACTCTTGGTAAAATTTGAGTACTCAAGCTGTCTATATCGTGTTGTGATAATAAATTGGGTGCTACTTGGGAGGTAACCTAAGGAAGAGACAAGCTCTTAGGAGCCCAAGTATGTCATTTTTGACCTTGATTCTTTATTTTATCTTTTTGGTGTATATTAAGGACAATGCACCTCTTTTTAAATGAGGTGTCGGTAATTACAGGACTCGATGAAGTTTGAGTGGCCTTGTCCTATAACTACCCCAAATTTTGAATCCTAGGGGTTTTCTTGCCTATGTTCTTTTTTCCTATGGATATTTACTTTCTGTTGAACTGGTATGTTTAGGATGTTTAGGTAGTATTAGTAGCATATAGTACTGATATCTGTGGCATATAAGTTGTGTTTTTCTATGAAAAATGATACCCAACAAATTTTGTATTAGTTAGTCTAGATAGAAACCATGCATGTTTAATTGTATTGACAATGCCTACTCTAATTAGTGGGGATAAAATCGAGATGAAAAGCATGATCTGAGAGTCCATATTGATAGTGTAATCAGCACCATGTGAGTGTGAGCTTAATCTGCTAAAATCCTGTATTGTGTTTCAATTTAGAACTTTCCCTATTACTCTGATTTTTTAGGATAGTTGGTTAGGAAATGATATTTGGCCATTGTTCATAACAATCATCTTAGCTTAAATAACCAACCAAATGTATGAAACATCCCTTGATCCTAATGTTTGATCCAGATATGTACCTTTTATTTGTAAAAACCCACGTGATATAGCCTTATTAGACGAAAAATCCTGAAATTGGCCCTGGTCCTTCCTTGAACATTATGCACCTTGACTGACGCAAAAAGCCTAAGCTAAGGATGGCTACCAAAAGTGGCCTTAGTTCCGAGGTTGGATATTGTGCACCTCAACTCAGGCCAAACACCTAAGTTAAGGGTGGCTAGTGTAAGGGTAAAATACAAATAAGGAGGAAAAGTTACTGATATATGGAAAAGGAGAAGCAAATGTGTACTGGGTGCAAGAAAAAAATTGAGTGATACCTTAGCTATGAATTAAAAAATTGTGAAAATACAAGGCAAAAAGTTGAAAAACTAAAAAGGAATCACCCAGAAAATCTTGAAATAGGATAAAGGGAGAATGGTATAAAAAGTAATAGTGCAGGTAGGGAAAAAGTGTAGTGAAAATAGTGTCAAGGAGGGCCTTTAGTCATTATGTTCGCAAATATCATACCGGAGCCCCTGATTCTATATTACAAGACTGTAAAGTCCTAAAGTGATCCTAGTCCAAGTAGTGAAAGGTCTTAGTCATGTGTTTAAGGGCAAACATATTGTATTGAGCATCATATATGAATGTCTTCTATGATAGTGAGTGACTTTGCATAGTCCCAAGGCTATACCTAAAAACATCATTGTGAGTGAGATATGAGACTTCTTTCTGTGAGGGAACTTGCAGTGTATTGTTAACATTAGACTCATTCAGTGATTGTGGCTTGCTGATGGTTACCTTCCTTGTTCTAGTTACTTTGTCGCATGTATGGATCTATGTTGCTTGGCTGGATAGCTGTCACGATCCAAGCCTAGGTCCTAGACGTGACCGCCGAATGGGGAACCCAAAGGGACTCCAAACAAGCCTCATAGCATATCATCACACAACCTTGGTCGTGAAAGAAAGATAGTTCATCATAAGAAACATAAACAAGGGGAAATTGGGACTATAGGAGAGTCAAATCTCCTATATTGGCTGGATAGAGTCAAATATCATTACAGACTTATATTTAAATAGCTTGAATATCATAAGTGAGTCAAATCTCAAGCATAATACATATCTTGTCCAACAACACCTCTAACATAGAACTTAGCAGGGGCTTAGACAAGCAACCAGGCTCAATCTCATAGTTAAAATATACCAAAAGGAAAGATAGTCTGTAATACATAGCATAAGAACATAGATACTGCCCTTGGACATGAGCACTCACAAACTATCTTGAGAATGGATGCCACTAGCCACGTGGAGAAGGATGATGACCAAATGGAACCTCGGTTACTACATGGTAACATTATGTAGGGATAGAGTATGGGTCAGTACGTTTGGATGTACGAAGTATGTAGGATGCAATGCAACAAGATATAGGCAACATAATCGAAATGCATAAATACAGACAATGGATAGCATGGTAAAAATATGCCATGTATGAATGATGCTTGAAGTAAAATCAGGCTTATATAAATCATAATACATAAGTAGAAGGAGACTATCATCATAGACCAAGAAACTAGTTCTTAGAATCTAAGGTTTAACACCTCTTTGGAGGGTGATCAAGGTATATACCCCTTAATCGGTAGATGAACATCACACTCTTCATCAAGGTTGTCAAGGTATCAACCCCTCAATAATGGTTAATCGACACTCCACTCTCCATTTAGGTGGTTAAGGTATCAACCCCTTACTGGTTATTGGACATCACACCCTCCATTTAGGTAGCCAAGGTATTAACCCCTTACCGATTAATGGACATAACGCCTTCATTTAGCTAGTCAAGGTATCAACCCCTTACTAGTTAATGGAAATCACACCCTTCATTTAGGTAGTCAAGGTGTCAACCCCTTCTCGGTGAATAGATACCACACCCTCCATTTAGGTGGTCAAGGTCTAGCACCCCCCCCAAAAGATATGGTCATTGTATAATAACATAGATACTACTCATAAATATAACTCATATAAGCATTCATTTCATCATCATAAAGTCATTCCACTCATAAGACATGCTTTGGATCTTCAATTCCACAAGAAACCATATTCAGACATTTTATCAAACATTTAGAGTGTGTATAGTACTAGTGTAAAACCATATAATTCAAGAGTGAAATCATGCAAGTAAATCCCATGTGAAACCATTAATCAACACTTTGTAACACCCTTAAGCAACATACATCAAAACCTTCATCAAATCTCACATTGGATTTAAGATTTATAGCTCAAAACATGCTAAAACAATCATACTTTCATGAAACCCCAATTCTCTGTGCAGTGAAATTTATAATAATCAAGACTTATGAGTAAATCAATTTTAAATCATACAATTTAAGTAGAAAAGAGAATTGGGCACCATGGGTGAAAGGACCCAATGGTTGAAACCCACATACCTTAGCTTTGGAGATTTTCTTGAAGAAGACTTCAATGGAAAATTAAAGCTTGAGTGAAATCCTTAAGATCCGTATGAGGGTTTTGAAACTTGAATTTATGAGTGAAAAATATGGCTAAGTGTTTTGGTGAGTATTGACGAATGTTTAGGATGATATGTGGGTAAAGTAAGGCTAAGCAAAGGTATTTTCATGTATGGGAAGGCTTAGGCCCAATACTTAAAAGTCTTGCACTGAATTTGTTAGGGCATTTTGAAAATGGTGCAATAATACATTTTTCAAAATAGTGCCTAAGGCTTTTTCGACACTTATGCTGATATTTTAAAAATGGTGCAATGCTTATGTTGATATTTTGAAAATGGTGCAATAATACATTTAAAACACCATTTTCAAAATATCAACGTAATTGTCAAAAATCATCATGAACTTGTTAACATAACCATAGATGCATATAAATGATATAGGGGATGAAACATAATTCTTGGAATCATGAAAAGGACTTGACATGTCAACATAATATTGAATAGAATGAAAGAGATACGGATATTTTTTCTCCATGCTCGTACCGGCTCCCCGAGAGACACATATGAATGGACGACTCCACCAAAAAAGGCCTTAATGAACACCAGCTCATTATTAGTCAACTTCTCCACTCATCCATCCAACACCTCCATCGGGACCTTCTCCTAAGCCAACTTATCCTCCATATCACCCATAATCTGAAAGAGTTCTATAGCATTAGAGTCACCAAGACATTCCCCCAACCTAGAAGCATGACAAACTGGATAATAGGCAATTCCCAAACTTAGGAAACCTTATAAACCTCCCTCTACACTCTATAAGGACTCAATTGTGAACCTTAAATACACCTAACCCACTTGGTACCATAACCACAATCTCCTCCTTGGGAGATAACCTTAAATTTATCATCTTCTCACCCAGAACTTCTAACTCTAATAAGGTTGAATCAAGGCCTTGCCTAACTAGACCACTTAACCCAAGAAGATTTGGAATCATCAAGAACGCAACACCACCATGCTCAACTTCCCTCAGCCTAACTTCCAATCTAACCAACAGATGGACCCCACTAGTCTCCTCTTTGCAACTATCAACAACACACGCAAGGCTACCTAGAGCACTGACTGCAATATTAGCCTTACTAGGGAGAAAAAATAATGCACACTCATTCATAATCCTTAAGGTATTCTAACCATATTCTTGCTATCTACAATGCACACTATCATATTTAGCAAACAACATCTCATTTGTCATGACCCAAAATAGGGCCTAGATGTGACAGGGTGAATTAGAAGCCCGAAGGGTCCCCAAACAAGCCTCTTAACTTATCATTACACAACACTGGTCGTGGAAGCATGCAAATGACATAAAAGGAGTAGACATAGGGAAATGGGACTAAGGGGAAGCTTGCATGACAACAACATCAAGAGACAAAAGATTCAAGATTCATATCATAGATTCATAGGATGTCTAAGAACACCTCTACTACATAGATAAGAGCGGGGACCAAGACAACAGCAACCGGGCTCACCTTCATAGTCAAAATAGAACATAAAGAAGAATGTCTCAATACATAATAAGAGGAACATAGACTAACGTCGCCGGAGTAGAGGACTCACCAACTAGCTTGAGTAGTATCGAACTAGCCACGTGGAGGAGGAGGGTGATCAACTTGGCCTCCGGTTCCTACGTGGTGATATCATGTAGGTAAGAGTATTCATTAGTACGTTTCAATGTTCTAAGTATGTAGGATGTAATGCAACAAGAGATAGATATCATAATCAAAATGCATAACAATAGGCAATAGGCATGATATAGCAATATAGCATGCATGATCAATGCTAGAGTAAAACATGCTTAAGAAAATCCTTACTCATATAAGATATCATATGTATAGAATAGATCAAATTAGATTTCCAAGGTAAAAACCTCTTAGGTTTAATGATGATGCCGCCCCATCACTTAGGTGGTGAAGTACTAACCCTTCACTCGGTTGATGAGTACAAACCCCCAACTTGGTTGGTCATAATGCCACCCCATCACCTTGGTGGTGAAGTACTAACCCTTCACTCCATTGATGAGTACAAACCCCAAATCGGTAGTAATGATGCGGCCCCATCACTAGGTGGAGAAGTACTAACCCTTTCCTCAGTTAATGGGTACAAACCCTAATCTTGGTTATCCGGGTTCTTAGACCCCTCGAATTGGGCATTGTCTAATGCAACAATTTATATAAAATTTACCATGTACATAAGCTCATTTCATCATCATAATATCAACCATATTATATCTCATGCTTTGCACCTTTAATTCTACAAAAAACCCTAGCCGGACATTTTATCAAACACTTGGCGGTGTAATGGGGTTAAAAGACCATGCAATTTAGAGAAGAAATCATGCAAGAAAATCTTTTTGTAAAACCATCAATCAACACCTTGCAACAGACCCAAGACCTTCACATCAAAACCCCTCATCAAAGTCAACATTAGTTTCAAGATTTAGAGCTCAAAATATGCTAAAAACAACCATACTTTCATGAACTCAAATCACTGTGCAGCAAAATTTGTTAATGTACAAGACCCATATGTAAAATCAACTTTAAATCATGCAATATTAATAAAAGGAAAGCTTAAGCACCATGGGTGAAAGGACCCAATGCTTCAACACCACATACCTTGACCTTGAAGAATTTCTTGAAGAAGTCCTTAATGGAGACTTGAAGCTTGAAGGAATTTCTTAGATCCGGATGAGGGTTTTGGGACTTGAATCTTGAGAGAAATATTAGTCTAAGTGTTTGAGTGTGTACTGGAGAATATTTAGGATGATGTGAGGGTTATATAAGGCTAAGTATAGGTATTTTCAAGTGTGGAACCCTTAGGTCCAAGACTTATAAGTCTTGGACCGAAAAAATTAAAACAAGCACCAAAAACAACAGGGGCGCGTCTCAGAAGTAAGGCGGATTTGTCTCTGGAAATTGCATTTTCTGCACAAACGAGTTCTACGAAAATGGGTATAAATCCTTCATCAGAACTCGGCATGAGGTGAAACCAAGTGTGTTAGAAATCTAATTCAAAGAGCTTTATGTAGGTAGGTCATGGGCCACTATATTCTTTGTATGCAAAGAGATATGCCCCTTCAAAGTTGACCCTCCTAAATAGTGGTTTTTTGCCATTTTTGGTTTTTGATACGGTTGCTCTAAAATTAAGTTTAGACCAATTTCCCACTTTATGTGATCCCTTGAATAGGAATATGAAGTTGGATTTTTAAAATAAGGAACGAATTTTTAGATATATGAAAATTACGATTTTGGGCACTTCTGAGGCACATTTTCGGGCACTTTTGAGGGTCGGTTCAATATCTCACCCTTGGGAACATTTTCTCGGAACGTAGAAGAAATGTACATGAGAAGAGTGATCATAAACAAATTAGCCCCAACAATAATGCAACATTACATTTAAAACACCATTTTCAAAATCTCAACATAAATGTAAACTCATCATAAACTTGCCAACTTAAACATGAATGCATATGAATGACAAGGGGATGAAACATGATACTTAGAATCATAAAAAAGACGTGTTCTGAAAGCAGTCTTAGGTATATCTTTACCCTTCACCTTTACTTGGTGATAACCTGATCTCAAATCAATTTTTGAAAAGCATTTGGCACCCTGTAACTAATCAAATAAATCATCAATCCTGGGGAGGGGGTATTTATTCTTATTATCACCCTATTCAATTATTGATAGTCGATACACATTTTCAAAGTGCCATATTTTTACGTACAAATAACATCTGCGCTCCCTAATGGGACACACTAGGTCTTATAAAACCCTTCTCCAATAAGTCCTTTAACAGCTCTTTTAATTTACGTAATTCTGCCGGGGCCATTCTATTTGGAGTAATAGAAATAGGTTGAGTGCCATGAAGTAAGTCAATACCAAAATCTATTTCTCATTCTGGAGGTAAGCCTGGGAGTTCTTCAGGGAACACATCAATGAATTCATTCACTACTGAAACTGATTGAAGAGTTGGTGAGTCTACCTCCATATCCCTCACTCTATCTAGACGACATATATACCCATTGGATATCATCTTTTTGGCCTTAAAATAAGAGATAAACTTACCCTTTGGTGCCCAACATTGCCTTCCCGTTCAAGAACTGCCTCATTTGGAAAGTGGAAGCACACTTTCTTAGTTCGGCAATCCATGGTGGCATAGCAAGAAACTAACCAATCCATACCCATTATAATATCAAATTCCACCATTTCTAGCTTAATAAGTCCAACCAATGTATCACGGTCACAAACAGTTACTACAAAGTCATAATAAATCCTTCTAGCCATAATACATTCATCGGTTGGTGTAGACACCTCAAATGGTTTGTTCAGTAATTTGGGTGTTCTCTTAAGCTTCCCAGCAACTAGTGGGGTAATGTATGATAGTGTGGAACCAGGGTCAATTAATGCATATACATTATCTGAAAAGATGGACTATGTACCTGTGACTACATCGAGTGAAGCTTCCAAATTTTGCCGACTCCCCAGAGCATAAGTGCGATTCTAGACTCTGCTAGAGCTAGCTACCTCTCTAACACCTCTACCACGACCTATAGGTGCTTATTGACCCCTAGATACTGGAGGAACTGATGATGATGATGCAACAACTGATGCAGTAGGTTGTGCTATATCATTTATACGTCTCCTCGGGCAATCTCTCATGATGTGCCCTTGCGCAGCACACCAATAACAAACATCTATCCCAACATGACATATACTAAGATAACTCATTCCCCACTGTTTACAAGGCTGCCTAGGAGTCATTGGTTGGCCTGCCGAATATCTTGTTATCCGTACACCTTGTCCCTCCCTCGTTGACCAAATTGATTACTTCTAGGCCCTTGAAGTTGTGGTGGAGCAATGGCTGCAGAGTTGGAGGATGATGGACTAGGCGGTCTATTAGAAAATCGAGGCCTAAGATCACCTTGGGGTGGTGTAATCTACCCCTAGATCTGGCCCTTTTGGCCTGCCCCCTTTCCAACTCTTGGGTCCTTCTTCTCTGCCTCTGATCCTCTAATTTTTGTGAAAAAGCTTGCATCCTTGCTATGTCCATTTCTTTGTTCAAGGAAACAATGGTATAGTCTCTGACCAGATACGTATCCAATCTATCCACATATCGATGAACTCTATCTTCCATAGTAGCAATTACATTAGGAGCATACCTGGACAGGGAATTAAATTGAAGGCTATATTCCCTCACGCTTATATTCCCTTGGTGGAGATTCAGGAACTGATCTGCACGGGCCTCTCGGATCTCTAATGGCAAGTAATGGTCAAGAAATGCCTCTTTGAACGCCTTCTAGGTAGTTGGAGGTGCATCTATACCCTTAGATTGCTTCCAAGCTTCATACCACAATATAGCTACACCCTTCAATCTATATGTCGCTAACTCAACAACTTCTGTACAACTCACATGCGTAACATCTAAAGTGCTTTGAATATGATCAATAAAGTCTTGGGGATCTTCATTAGGATCTGACAAAGTGAAGGATGGAGGGTCAAAATTAGGGAAATCAAATATCCTCGTGCCAGCTGCCCTATTCGCACCACCTGCACTTAAAACTGGACCTTCCTGTCTTTGACCTTGGCCAAGAACTAGACGGGTCAATAGTTGGACTACATTTCTCAGATCCTTCAAGGTAGCATCAATAGGTGGTTTTGGGGGAAATTTCACTACTTACGAGTTCATCAGGAGCTGGAAGATTTGGAGATATCTGTGACAGAGACTCCTATTGAACCTCATTTCATTGTCTTGCCTGACTGGTATACCAACCACCACTTATAACCCTTACCTTTACCTTTTTTTTGCTTGGTTTATGGTATACTTGCTGTACAAAACAATTTTGAAATTAGACATAATGCGCCTATTACACTTGGCTTTATGGCACGATCTAAAGAATGAAAAGAAAGTAACAACTCCTAAATGCCATGCAGCCTCCTGCTTATAAATGTGGTGCACAATACATCAATAAACAAGATTCTACATAGACACAGCTTTGCAGACTCCCCAGGATGACCCGCTCTGATACCACTTCTGTCATGCCCTAAGTCCCATTTAGGGCAGACTGGCACCAGTTGCCGACAAGGCACGGGAGAACCAACCTGTGTCTATTCGCTTTCTATACATATTATAAGGGATTTCTATATTTGACTGCCTTTAAGAAAATAAACAGTGACAACAAGCCAAAAGGAAATGCATATGGCTAGGCCATTGGGGCCACAGTGTTTAAAGTATGAGACATGACCACAGTTTAATTTACATAGTCTACAAAGCCACTAGATAAGAAAAAGCATCTGCTAAAGGTCGGGATAGGCTCCGCCTCGACTAACTATACAATACAAACATATAAGCTCTAGACACAAACAAAGCCCCGAAGCAACTTGG
The DNA here is from genome assembly GCA_011800125.2 of Solanum clarkiae. Taxonomy (NCBI): domain Eukaryota; kingdom Viridiplantae; phylum Streptophyta; class Magnoliopsida; order Solanales; family Solanaceae; genus Solanum; species Solanum clarkiae. The sequence continues at coordinate 6,220 of JAABOM020088149.1, read as the reverse complement.
GGCTTCGTATCAACAACTTATGTCCCATACTTCTACTGGGGAGATCTACTAGCACATGTACCTGCAGCATGAAATGCAGGTCCCCCATAAGGAACGTCGGTACGAGATAATGTACTGAATATGTAAGGCAGGATATACTGGTTCAAGGCATAGTTTCAATTGAGTTGTTACTTTATATACAGTATATCTGGCCTTACATATTCAGTATATTATTCCATACTGACATCCCTTATGGGGGACCTACATTTCATGCTATGGGTACCGGTGGTAGTAGATCTCCGCAGTAGGAGTACAGGATATCCAGCTGCTGATACCAAGCTCCAGGTTGCTTCGAGGCTTTGTGTGTGTCTAGAGCTTTATGTTTATGTTGTATAGTTAGTCGAGGTGGGGCCTGTCCCAACCCTTATCAGATGTTTCTCTCTTATCTAGAGACATTGTAGACTATGTAAATTAAAGTGTGGTCATATCTCATACTTTAGACACTATAGCCCCAACGGCCTAGTAATATGCATTTCCTTTTGGCTTGTTATCACTGGTTATTTTTCTTAAAGGACTGTCAAGTATAGAAATCCCTCATAATATGTACAGAAAGCATATAGATATAGTTTGGTTCTCCCGAGTCTTATCGACAACGGGTTCCAGTCCGCCCTATTGGGACTTTGGGGCGTGACGTTAATATAGCATAGTAAAGCTCATTTGTTAAATGAAACCAAAATCAGGGTAGCAACCTTAGAGTAATATCTATTACTCAAACCATATTAAGAACATCAACTTCTTTTCATAATACAACCCACAAACCATAGAGAAGTCGTTAAAACAAAAGGCAAGTGTGCAGCAACTTTCTAAACACATGTTGTCCAAATTTTCCAGCACAAACATACTAGCATATACTTCTTTTCTTTTTGTAAGAAAACCATATTAAATACATACGTAAACTTACTTACCACTACCTTCAAGGTGTAGGGCTTCTCTTAGAACCATAGAAATTCCCTTGTGGCTGCTTTCATAGGTTAAGAAAGAAGAATAATAAAGTTTTGTGAAAGATGAAATTTTCCAAGTCTAAGAGTGAATGAACGTTGCTGGACTAATTTGGCCGACTTTCTTTTGACCTCTTGACCACCTAATATCACATATTATTAAGCTGGTGAGGCAGCAGCTTGGCCCTTACACTTGGGCCTAAATAGGTCTCCAATTTGATGGGACTTCGCTGCTCATTTTTCAAATTTCTCTTAGTTAGTTTTGGGCCCAAATAGTCAAGTGGGTTGTGATGTACTTGGGACCTTTTAATATCCTTGTTGGGATGAAAATGTAGTAAATTTATGATGCTAAAACATGGGCTAAAGTTACACCCTGAACACGGACTTTATTCATAATCGGACTTGGACAAATTCGGCGTCGGGTCTTGTCTCCGTTTAGCTAGAAAATTTAAGCTAAGCAAGTAGGTGACTCACCTGCTAGCTTATTAAGTCCTATAAGCACCTCAATTCTCTCACTTTGTTTAAGGTCGTGATCTCCTCAATTTTGACACAAAACATGCATACACTTGACCCTCTTAAGCGTTAGACGCACATATCCCCCTATAACATGAGATTCGAGCACTTTTAAAAATGGGCGCTAATTTGAACAGACCATATCATGTTTCATTTGCATACTACTAGTATTGTAAGATGTGGGGTGTTACATCTTATCTATGTATTAGATGTGTTTGTTGGACATATTTTATATCTATACTAAGAGCCTTGACTCTATTATTCTTTATATCTATGGTATGACAGTTCTTTTCCTTAACCCGGTTATCCCACTTTATTATCTCTTAATGCTTGTTTTATTGCTTCATTGACCAAGGATGTGTAACGATGCTTTAAGAGGCTTGCTTAGGGTCCCTTTGGGTTCCCCATGTGCTTTGTCATGCTAAGTCCCTAGTTTTGGGTTGTGACAAACTTGGTATCAGAGTACTAGGTTGATAGATCCTCGGAGTCCAACACAACGTGTCGATTAGAGTCCTATTCATGGTTCCATAACTATGAATAAGAGGCTATGAGACATTTTAGGAAATGTTTCCCTTCTTCATGTTATAAGTCATGCTATAGAGTTGTGGTAAGTTTTCCCTCTAAACGATTGTTCTTTGCTATGCTAGATCATGCCAAATACTAGAGGAAGATGGGCCCAAACTCCCAAGCAGCAACCTACCAATGGTAAGCTCCGGGATGCTCTCATTATGCTTGCCCAAGTTATAGTCAACCACGTCAATCAAGTGGCCCAAGCCCCTCATGCTACTTCCCCCGGAGCTAGGGTAAGAGACTTCATGAGGATGAATCCTTTGGTGTTCTATAGGTCAAAGGTGGATGAAGATTCACAAGAGTTAATTGATGAGGTCTATAAGATCTTGAATATCATGGATGTTGGGCAAAATGAAAAGGTGGAGTTGGCCGGATGCCAACTCAAAGTGGTAGCTCAAATATAGTATGACCAATGGAAGGGTGAGAAGGGGATTGGTAATGTGGTGTTTTGGGAGGAGTTCAGTTGGCGTTCCTTAGTCAATTTTTCCCTATTGAGCTAAGAGAAGCTAAGTTGGTGGAGTTTATGAACTTGAACCAAGTTGCTATGAGTGTGAGGGAGTATGCCCTTAAGTTTAATCAACTTTCAAAGTATGCTTCTCATTTGGTGGCTGATCCTAGATCTAGGATGAACAAGTTTGTGGTGGGGGTCTCCGACTTGGTAAGTGAAGAATGCCGGTATGCTAAGCTAATTAGCAACATGGACTTTTCTCGATTGATGACCTATACCGAGAAAATGAAGGAGGCGAAATTGATGAAAAGAAGGGGCCATGAGGCCAAGAGGGTCCGTCTTGGGGGTAAGTTCCAAAGGGGTGACTCGTTCCATCCGGGCCAAGGGTCTCATCATGCTACATATAGGGGGTTTTCCAATGACCTCCCTAGGCCTTAAGGTGTTGGTGTTGTGGCTCCCATTGATGTGTGTCCTAAATGTGGAGGTGGTTATAAGGACCCATGTTTGAAGGGTTCTAATATTTGCTATGAATGTGGGGAGATTGGTCACAAGAAGATGGATTGTCCAAGAAACCATGGCAAGGGTCAAGGTGCAAATGCAGTTCCATTAGGTAGAGGTGGTCCTCAAGGTGATGCCCCAAGGCACAATCAGTTTTATGCTCTACATGGGAGGCAAGAGGTTGGTGAGGTCCCCGACGTTGTTACCAGTATGTTGAAAATCCTTGACTTTGATGTGTATACTTTGATTGATCCAGGTGCCACTCTTTCCTTTCTTACCCCCTTTGTTGTTAAAAAGTTCCATGTTGAGTTGGAGTCATTGCATGAGTTATATGAAGTGTCTACTCCTATCGGTGCATCTATTGTGGCTAGGAAGGTATATAGAGATTGTCCGGTTTGCAATTTTGCATAAAATCTTGCCTTGTGATCTTGTCGAATTGGATATGATTGATTTTGATGTTATTCTTAGGATGGATTAGTTGCTTGCACACTATGCTACTATTGATTGCAGAACTCCTAGGGTCAAGTTTCAATTTTCGAATAAACCTATCCTTAGGTGGGAGAGTCATGATGTAGTGGTGAAGGATAGATTCATTTCATGCATCAAAGCCCGTAAGATGATCCCTAAGGGGTATCTTTACCATTTAGTGAGGGTTGAAGATGTAGATCCTAAAATCCCTTCCATAGAGTCGTTTCTGGTTGTAAATGAGTTTCTTGATGTTTTCCTAAATAACCTTCTCGGTGTCCCTCCCAAATGGGAGATAGATTTTGCCATAGATCTCCTTCTCGATACTCAACCCATTTCTGTTCCCCCTTACCATATGGCGCCGACAGAGTTGAAGGAGTTAAAGGAACAATCGAAAGATTTATTGGAGAAGGGATTTATTAGACCTAGTCAATCTCCTTGGAGTGCTCTTGTGTTGTTTGTGGAAAAGAACGATAGGTCATTTAGAATGTGTATTGACTACCGGCAACTCAATAGGGTCACCATCAAGAATAGATATCCTCTCCCAAGGATTGATGACTTGTTTGAACAATTGCAAGAGGCTAGCTATTTCTCTAAGATTGATCTTCAGTCCGGGTATCATCAAGTGAGGTTGAGGGAGTTTGATATTCCCAAGATGGCCTTTTGGGCTAGATATGGACATTATGAGTTTGTTGTGATGTCGTTTGGGTTGATCAATGTATCGGCTATCTTCATGGACCGAATGAATAGGATCTTCAAACCTTACCTTGATTCCTTTGTTGTGGTCTTCATTGATGATATTTTGATCTATTCACACAGTAGGGTGGAGTATATGGGGCATTTGAGGGTTGTACTGCAAAGATTAAGGGAGGAGAAATTGTAAGCCAAATATGATAAGTGTGAATTTTTGTTGAAAGAGGTTGCATTCTTGGGTCATGTAGTGTCGGGGATGGTATAAAAGTGGATCCTTAGAAAATCGATGTGATTATAAATTAGCCTAGACCATTGATCCCGTCTCATATTAGGAGCTTCTTGGGCCTAGCGGGTTATTGTAGAAGGTTTGTGAATGGGTTCTCCTCCATTGCTTCCCCTATGACAAAATTGACTCAAAAGAAGGTTAAGTTAGTGTGGACCGATGAGTGTTAGAAGAGCTTCCATACATTGAAAGACAAGCTTGTGTCCGCTCTTATATTGTTACTGCCAGATGGGCTTGAGGGATTTGTGCTATATTGTGATGCTTCCCGAGTTGGTTTGGGTTGTGTGTTGATGCAAAATGATAAGGTCGTAGCTTATTCTTCTAGACAACTGAAGGTACATGAAAGGAACTACCCTACCTATGGTGTAGAGTTAGCTGCCATTGTGTTTCCATTAAAGATTTGGCGTCACTACTTGTATGGTGTACATGTTGATGTGTTCACCAATCATAAGAGCTTCGAATATTTCTTCATTCAAAAAGACCTCAACTTGAGGCAAAGGAGATGGTTAGAACTTCTCAAAGACTGTGATATGAATTTGCTTATCATCCGGTAAGGCAAACATGCTGGTAGATGCTTTGAGTAGGGTGTCTATGGGTAGCCTAGCCCATGTTGGCGGTGGTGAAAAGGAGATGGATAGAGAGGTGCATCAATTGGTTAGATGGGGGGTTAGGTATGAAGAGGTTGGTGATGATGGTGTTGTGGCTGTTGATGGGTCTAAGTCTTTTTTGGTTGATAAGGTGATAGCAAAGCAAGATCTCTACTCCTCCTTGCTTGAATTGAAGGCCTTGGTGAAGAGGCAAAGTAAAGGTTTTCTCCCAAAGGGGAGATGGTGACCTTAGGTACCAAGGTAGGTTGTGTGTGGCTAGTGTTGATGGTTTGAGGGAGAAAATCCTTGATGAGGCCCATAATTCTTCTCATTTTATCCACCCCGATTCCACCAAAATGTTTAGAGACTTGAGCGATGTGAATTGGGGGGGAGGTATGGAAAGAAATATTGCCAAATTCATTTCCAATTGCCATAGTTGTCAACAAGTCAAAGCCTAGGCCAGGTGGCCTAACCTAAGACATAGAGATTCCCACTTGGAAGTGGGAGGTGATTAATATGGATATTGTGGTTGGGTTGCCCAAGACTAAAAAAGGTTTTGATTCCATTTGGGTGGTGGTTGATAGGATGACTAAATCGGCTCACTTTCGACCGGTTAAGACAACATATAGGGCTGAAGAGTATGCAAGGTTGTACATCCATGAGTTAGTGAGGTTACATAGGGTTCCTTTGGCCATCATATAGAAAATTCGACTTCATATTCTTGTTCAGGGGGTCAAAATTAAGGGGGAAAGGGTCTAACACCAATTTTAGAGCAAACGATTAGCAATTTCAATTTTCATAATTTTCTTATCCAGAATCGATCTGCAATAGCACCGTAACGCGTAACTATCACGGACATGTGTTGATTTGGTCTCCATAATAGGTCTACATAGTAGATTGAATGCGGACCTATGTATTTTGTTGCCAGTGATTTCTATCTTGGTCCAAGGCTTTTGGGTCTTGAGCCTAAGTCTTCCCAAACGTGTTTTTACCTATGCTTAGCCAAATTTCACCCTTATATCATTTTAAACATTCCCCGATACACACTCAAGCACTTAGCCATATTTTTAGTCCCAAATTTAAGTCCCAAACCCTCATCCTAAACTAAAGTTTTCCTTCGAGGTTCTTCTTCAAGCTTCAAGTCTCCATCTCCAATCTTCACCAAGTTCATCTCCAAGCTAAGGTA
>JAABOM020088115.1:0-29560 GCA_011800125.2 Solanum clarkiae | reverse complement strand
TATATATTTGACTAATGATGATGATTCCATGATGGTTTTCGATTTGATAAAGGTTGCGAATTTTCGATGTTACTTTAAAAGAGAAATTTTCTTATGTCTTATGTGATTTATGATTGTTCCATGATAAAGCTGAGCCAACTTATTTTTCGAGTAAAACTTTCTATGATTTATGATTATGATTAGGGCATTAAAGAAGAAATTTAAATTAAGTTTATCAAAGATATAAGTATGATGATAATTGCCCTAAAGATGTTAAAGATAGGTTCCCAAGATGAAAGGGCAATCCTCACTTGCTGATTCCTAAGTTTCGAGCTACTCTTATTCATTGCTACTTATGATTCTATGATATGTTTTAAAGATTTCGTGGGATGACTTAGCATCGAGAGGAATAGAGACCCCTTGAACGTAAATCTTAATGCCGTAACTATGTTCCACCATAGGAGCCTTTGTAGGCTAGGCTAGTGGATCTACTTAGGTCCAAATGTTATGAAAAATGTAATTTAAAAGTTAATAAGTTTTGGATAAATACCATGGCCAGTAGATTCCCTTTGTGCAATGGAGGAGTGCAATAGCCTTTTTCTAATAGGAGTTCATTGAATTCCATGTAGTAGCTCATACAGTCTTATATTTCAGTTAAGGTTTATTCCCACAAGCCTTGTGATCTTACGTTATGTTTCATTTACATGTGCTTTCTTATGCATTGTTTCATATTGATCTTAAGTCATATTCCTTATGCATGCTTAAGCTAAATTAATGTCTTTTATCATATGAATACTTATATGTAATGTTTGATAATGATGTCAATACAATTTCATCCATGCATTATATCTCACATACATAGAAAATTCTAACATACTAACATATATTTTGCCTGTATGATTTAAACATGTAGGGACATGCACTCTTCCATCGGCTCGTGGCTGGTACTCAGCACGCAAGAGTAGTTGTGTTACCTGTGTCGAGCCCTTAGTTCAAGAATCCTCCATCAGCTCGTGGCTAGTACTCAGTATGCAAGACTAGTTTTGTTACTTGTGTTGAGTCCTTAGTTCGAGACTCCTCCACTTTTTCATTCTATTTTATCTTTAATTTGATTTAAGTCGATTTAATTGTAGCCCTTATATGTTGGACTATTTTAGACTTTTTTCTATTTGATAGAGATCGATCGATATCGGTCTCATCTTCTTATGATGTAGATGGTATACATATTGACAAACAAAATGATTGTAGCATTTCCACTATTTTTAATATTGCTTCAATGTCAAATTGGCTCTTAGTGCATTTCCCATAGCTTTTCTGCAAATTATTTTCATTACATACATATGAATGCTTGAGATATTTGAGATGGCTTGGGTAAGGTGCCTTCGGGTATCTCCTTCGCCGTGTGAGGAGAAGACCCCTAGGTCAGGTCATTACATCAATTGAATCAAGAGATAACATATGAGAATCATCAGGTACATAGCTCCGCAACATGGATACATGGAATACAGGATAAACTAGGTGACAAGGCAAGTCTATAGGCCTCCTATGCTGAACTTTCCCTTCTTCCCAAACCGCATAACCCCTTTTATAGGTGAAATCCTACACCAAACCAGATCACCTTACATGAACTCCAAGGGTCGAACCCGTCTATCAGCATAACTCTTCAATGACTCCGGGCTATCAACAATCTACTCTGAATCAAACGCATCTTCTTTATGACAAATATAAGTAAATCAGTGCCAGACTATTGACCTCAACAAAATCAAACCAACTTATAGGTGATCTGCATCTCTAGCCATACAATGCCTCGAAACGGGTCATTTGGATGCTGAAATTATAAGTGTTGTTGTAAGAAAACTATGCCACAGGAAATGCTAATCCCATTTGGAACCAAAAATCAATAATACAAGCTCCAAGCATATCTTCAATTACCTGAATAGTCCTCTCTGACTGACCATTTGTCTAAGGGTGAAACGTTGTGCTCAAATCTAATCTGGTACCTAGGCCATGCAGCAAGGTCTTCCAAAATTGGGAAGTGAATAATGAACCATGATCAGACATAATGGAAACCAGAATGCTATGAAATGTTATAACCCAACTAATTTATAGATGAGATAATTTCTAGTGGTGAACTTCACCTTGATCGAAGTGGGCGGACTTAGTTAAACGGTCCACCACTACCTATATGGAATCAAAACCACCAACTTTAGGAGATAACCCTACCACAAAATCCACGATAATGTGTTCCTACTTTCACTCGAGAATAGGCATTATCTACAACTCCCCACCCAGTCCCAAATGCTCACATTTGACTTGCTAACATGTCAAACACCTAGCTACAAACTCCAATATATCCTTCTTCATGCCACACCACCAATTATGCTGGGTCTAGTCAAGCTACAACTTTGTTGTGCTCGAATGAATAGAATATCTAGTATAATGGGCCTTCTCTAGTATCAACTTGATCAAATCACCTACCTTAGGCGTACAAATCCTGCCCCAATCCTTAATACACCCTATGAATCAAGATTGGCTTCCTTAGCCTCTTCTCTAATCATCTTGTCACGAATCAAGCATAGTCCTTTATCCTCAAACTGGCGATTCCTAATCTGATCTGTCAAAGAGGAACGAGACTTCACACAAGCAAGTACACCACCAATATCAGATACCTGTAATCTCACCAACCCATTAGCTAATCTCTAAGCATCTCTAGCCAAGGGTCGCTCCTTATCTCAAATAGTAGCAAGATTCCCCATACTAGAAGTCTTTCTACTTAATGTATCAACCACTACATTAGTTTTATCTAGGTAACACAAGATAGTCAAATCATAGTCCTTTAGGAGCTCAATCCACCTCCTTTGGCTCAGATTCAAGTCCTTTTAACTAAAAATGTATTGTAGGCTGCTATCAGTAAAGATATCACAATGGAAAACCATACAAATAATGCCTCCACTACTTCAACACAAATATAATAGTTGCTAACTCCAAGTCATGGCTAGCAGAATTCTTCTCATGACTCTTCAAATGTCTAGAGGCATAGGCAATCACCTCCCTTTATTGCATCAAGACTCCATCCAAGCCAACCCTGAACGCATCATAATATACTGTAAAGCCAACACCCTCCCTTTCCAAGATCAGAACATGAGTTGTGGTCAATAATACCTTGAGCTTTTGGGAGCTCTCTGCATACTCATTCGTCCAATGAAATGGAACATTCTTCTGAGTAAGTCTGGTCAATGGAGCTGCTACAGAAAGAAAAGTGTTGAAGTATCGCTTGTAATATTCGGCCAACCTCACAAAATTACAGATCTCGATAGCCAAAGTAGATCTAGTCTAACCCTAGACCACCTCGATCTTTGTTGGATCAACTGAATGCCCTTTCTAAACAAAATATGACCCAAAAATGCCACCGAACTAAGCCAGAACACACACTTGGCAAATTGAGCATACAACTTCTCCTCTCTAACTCATTGAAGCACAATCCTCAAGTGCTGCTCATGGTCGGCTTTGGTCATGGAATTGACCACTATATCATTGATTAAGAAAATAATAAAAGAATCTAAACATGGTCGGAACACTCTATTTATCAACTCCATAAGTACAGCTGGGGCGTTAGTCAGCTCAAATGAAATGACAAGGAACTCATAGTGACCATATCTCGTCTAGAAAGTTATCTTAGGAATGTCAAAAGCCCTAATCCACAACTGGTGATATCCAGATCACAAATTAATCTTAGAAGAAACTATGGTACCCTGAAGATGGTCAAATAGATCATCAATACTAGGAAGTCGATACTTGTTCTTGACTATCACTTTGTTCAGCTGCTGATAATCAATGTACATTCACATAGAACCATCTCTTTTCTATACAAACAATACTAGGGCATCTCATGGTGACACATTAGGGCATATAAACCCTTTACTCAGCAAATCTTGGAGATACTATTTTAGCTCTTTCATCTCATCTAGTGTCAGACGAGATTAAAGACTAGAAATGGGCTTAGTGCCCAACTCAAGATATATGGCAAAGTCAATATCCCTAATGGGAGGGGCTCTAGGAAGTTCTATAGGAAACATATCAACAAACTCCTGAACAATAGAAATAGACTCCATCTATGGTGGATCAACATCAGTATCAAAAAATGATGCCAAATAAGCAAGACAACCCTGATCCACTAGCTTCCATGCTCCAATATAAGAAATGACTTTGTCGGGATAGTAACCACTCAAACCTTCCCACACAATACTCGATCTACAAGGAATAGATAATATCACAGTCTTGGCATAACAATCAGGAATAACCCAATGAGGGAAAAGCCAATTCATCCCAAATATGATATCAAACTTAACCATGTCAAGAATAATCATATCAACTCAAGTATCAAAACATATATAGATATGATATAGGATTGGTAAACCTGATCCACTACTAAGGGATCACCAACCGAGTTAGATACTTGCACATGCACAGACATATGCTCACACAATAAATCAAACTTGGTAAAGAAATATGTAGATATATAAGAGTATGTGGATCCAAGATCAAATAATACCGATGCAGGCCTATGGAAAACTTGTAAAATACATGTAATAATAGCATTTGATGCCTTAGCTTCGTGCCTTCCTAGAAAAGCATTAAAATAACCACCTATAGCCCCTGTTGCCTTAGTAGGACCTCTACTTCCCTGTTGTGTCGTTTCATCACTATCCTTACCTAAAGTACGCCCACCTCTACCTAGTTTCCCCCCACAATGACCCATAGACTAAGAGGTTGCATCTCTAGTTGGAGGAGCCTGATCTCTGACGAGTGCTGCCAAATAAGAGCAGTGTGGTCCTGAATGAGTCTGTTCAAGGAAAAGTCTAATCACATAATCTAGAGAACCATACCAAAAACATGATCTTGGGTAAGAAGAATACAGAGAAGATTAGGAAGGAATACTATAACCACCTCAGCCCGCCGGAATGTATTGAGAATTGGATGATCCTTGTCTATAGTTATGTGAACCACGAGGGCCTTGACCACCCTCTGAATCTTGTAATGAAGCATAACTAAACCTCGATGCTGGGAAGTATCACCCCCTTTATGAAAACCTCTACCCCCCTAATGAGGTACCTGTGAAATGAGGCTACTTGGGAGATAGAGCCTATTATGTAAGCCCAATATCGTTACCTCTTCGAGGTTTCAAGTATGTTCCCTTGATTTATGTTTGAGGATAAATATTATTTTTAGTGGTGAATGATGTAATGCCCCTGAAGCTCATTTTTTGTATCTTCAGCTAAATTATCATTTTTGTCCTTCTTGAAAGTTGCTTTGAGTTATTTTTGGACGAGTTAAAGGCTAAATTTTGAAAATCTTTTAAAAAGTCATAATTATGCTAAAGAAAAAGTTTCTAAAGGTTTAGAGATTGAAATTTTGACTTTTGAGGTCGTCTTGAGTTTTGAGTATCAGAATACGATTTCATTATCCTCGAAATGGGAAATTTGGTCTATGAGAACTAATAGAACTGAATTTGGAGTTAAAATGAAGATTGTTGACCCAAAGTTGCATTTTTAGTTGAATTCATACCATAGTTTGATATTGGTCAACATTCGGAGTTTGGAAGCTCAAACAAAATTCCAACAGTTCCAGTGGTTTTGGATGGTAAAGCGAATGCTAGAAATGATCTCATTGTAATATTTAGAGTTTTCAGGAGCATTTTGGGTATTTTAAGTTTCATCTACTTTTGATGAGTTTTATCGGGTTTCAGGTTGAAGAGGCCTTATAATCGAATTCAGATAATTTCATTGATTCTAAAACGTCATTTCTAGTAGAGTTACATATTCGGTTTTTGTGTATTGGATTCTGAACGAACCATGGGGTTTGTTTTGAATTCTTGAATTAGCTGATGGAGTGCAATCTGGTGAAGTCCACCTTCGCGGAATGTACCTCCGTATTTTAGAAGACTTAAGTGTATGCACTCCATATTCACGGATACTCATTCGCGTGCGCGTAGGTTTGATTAGATTGTCCTTCGCGTTCACGAGTTTTTCTTTGTATTCATGGACGGTTCAAGTGCCTTAAATAATTTAAAATTTTAAAATGACGAGTTTCATCATTTTTAGTATTCAAAGCACGATTTTGGAGAGATTTTTCAAGGATTATCAAGTCAAGACCTTTGGATAACGTGTTTCGAAATTCAATCTTCAATTTTCATTGATTAATTTATGATTTTAACATGAAAATTGGAGATTTTAATTAGAGAAATTGGGATATTCTTAGACATTGATTTTGAAAAAAAATGATGATTGTGAGTCCATTTTAAATCCTTTTTTGAAATAATTTTCACCATTAGATTCCTTATTACTTGAGAAACATTTTTATATCATAATTTTCATATTCCGAGAACCTTTATTAGTATGGAATTTTTGGACTATTTTGGCCTTTTCACCTGAATTGCTTGATTTTTATGTTATTAGCTTCGTATTAAGATTGTGAATCCATACTTGACCAGATTGTGACATTTCAGTGTGAATTCATAGGGAAAAGCTCTGATTTTTTCTTTATTTGGTCATTGTTCGAGGCAAGTGGATTCTTAAGCCTTGTTAAGCTCACTCTAACACTATATTTCCTTTACTTGTAATTTAGAATGATTGAGTAATTGTTGATGGTTAAGTTGAACTTGCAAATTTTTGAGAATTTTATTAAATTGTTAAATCCCCTTATGACGTGAGAGTGAAAGTTAGAGATTGATAAATATTGACATATGTTTTGATATTGAGAATCTTCTGTGATATCAGAATGTGGATTGTGGATCTTGTAATGTTTGATCATAGTGGACATTGAAAATATTGTTATTGAGTGCAACTTATGGGTTAGAGGATTGATGTATGCTTGGAATGGATCAATCATTATACCTTGTATATTGTGATATTTAGCTTGAATTGATGTACATGTTGAAAAGTGGGCTCTTGCAAGTGATATCACCTAAGCTATACCTTATTTTTTAAGGTTAAAGTAGTCATTGTCAAGGTATATAACCTAACCGAGGTTAGGATCGATCCCACAGGGAATAAGGCAGCCTTAGTGAAATTTCAAGCAATTCGAGTGGATTAACCTACATATCTCCCAAAGGGGGGGGGGGTTGTTAAGACTATGAAAGATAATCCTACACTAAGGCAAGTGTGAAATCATTATGAAGAGTAACTACGATATTGTGTTCCTTAAGATTTCCTAAATCGGTATTACTAGACAATCGAATCCCTTTCTAGTGTGTAGCATGTGAAACGGTAAGTTAAGTTTACAAAACCCTTTGATCCAAGCGTGAGGCAAATTTCACTATGTGATTTGATCTATCCCCACAGCGTGACTTTACTAACTCTTACCTAGTGTTCTAGTACAACCTCCCCTTGATTTAGTTTGGTTGATGTGATGAGAAACATCAATCGAATCCTAGTAGTTAGTCTCTTTTCCTATTCATTACTACCTTGATCAAGTCAATAACACTAGGCAAATTCTAATGTTGGCCACTATTAAAAAATATTTAAACTGAAAAGAATTAATTAATACATGCATGCACACTTTCTAAAATTACGAATTGTCCAATTTTACCTTGTTAGTTTTTCATGGTTCTCATAACCCTACATATGGATTTAGCTACTTATTATCAGTGTAGATGAAAGAATCATGACTTCGAATGACATAATTGAGAACCTATACAATAGAATTAAGGACAATAAAAGCAAGCTCTTCACCAAAAATCACAAGATTGAATTAAAGAACACAAAAAAATATTTCACAAGTGTCTCACAATAACTCTCTAAAGTTCTGTATTGTTTGCTATTATTCCCAGCGAAAAATAACCTAAAAGATATATTATAGTATTTAAAATACAAAACCAAAATGAAATAGGAGAACTGGGTTGGCAGGATCCACGGACAGTTCTATGGCCATATAAAGTTTTACGACCCATATTTGAGGCTTCATGGACCCCTTCAACAATTCTGAGGATGATTCTACGAGATCCATCTATGGGCTGTATAAAATTTTATGGCCCGTGGAGGTTTCCGTTTTATGACTTTTCAGTAGCTCCCCAGTTTCTTATCCTCAAGGTACGACACATGGTCTACAACTTGTAGAAAATTTTACTGGTTGTCCACATGTTGATAAACTCAACTTTATAAAATCACTCTTCACTAGATTTTGGTACGAAACTAACTTTATGGCCCGTGGAATTCTCCATTGCCCATAAAGGGTATCGTAGATCAGCAATTTTTGCAATTTTATACACTTAGCCCAAAAGTCATGCCAACCCTATCCTGCAAAACAAACATAAAAACATATCAAATCTACTAACATCGCTATGAAAACACACAAAATTTCACGAATTAAGCATCAAAAGTGTTGTATTTTGACAGTACATCAACACCCTCATTTAAAATTGTTACTTGTCCTTAAGTGACAGACTCAATCTATATAAGCATTATAGTAACGCACAGACCTCAACATAATGACATACATCATATCAAACTCAAGCACATATACCCACACAACTTTTAAAAGCACATTAGACAGCTACCAAGCAAACCAATGCAGATCAACACATGTGACAGTGCAACTATGACAAGAAAGACAACTATCAATAAGAAACATTCACTGAGTTAGTCTATTATCAACAATGCAATGCAAGTGCCCTCATAGAAAGAAGTCTCTTGTCCCACTCATTATGGTATTTTCAAATTCAATGCTTGGGACTATGCAAAATCACTTACTTCCATAAAAAAATATTCAAATACCATGCTCAATACCATATGCTTTCCCCTATACTCCTGACTATGACCTTCGATTTCTTGGACTAGGATCACTTTAGGACTTTATTGGCTTGTAATATAGGCTCAAAGGGATTTTGTATGATTATTTTGGAACACAGTGACTAATGAGCCTCCCTCACATAACTTTTTTCTACACTTTTTCCCTACCAGCACTATCATTTTTCACTTCATTCTCCCTTTCTCCTATTTCTAGATTTTCTGGGTGCCTTATTCTCAATTTTCAGCCTTTTTTTCTTTTGTTTTCACATTTTTTTCTCTATTTAGCTTATTGATTAGGCATCTACTTATTTTTCTTGTACACAAAATACATTTTTATCCCTTTTCCATGCATCACTAGCTTCCATCTCGATTTTTGTATTTACCTTTATACCAACCACCTTCAACTTAGGATTTTGGCCTGAGTCAAGGTGCATAAAATCCAACCTAGGAACCAAGGCCACTTTTGGTAGCCACCCTCAATTTAATCTTTTTGCCTTAGTCAAGGTGCACAATGTTCAAGGAAGGACCATGACTAATTTCAGGATTTACATCTAATAAGCCTAGGCAACTTAGGTTTTTACAAAGAAAAGATATATGCAAGGCTCAAACATTAGGATCAAGGTATACATTTTACACTTGGTTGGTTACCTAGGCTAAGTGGACTAATATGAACAATGGCCTAAGACTTCACCCACTAACCTACAGTCTAAGTCATAGTAACAGGGCAAGTTCTGAATTCAAACATAGCATATCAATTTAGTAAAGAAAGCTCCCACACACATGACACTGCTTACACTATTAACAAAGACTCTCATATCATGCTTTTCATCAGAATTATCCTTACTAATTAGAACAAGCACTGTCAAAAAACCAAACATACATGGTTACTATCAAAACTAACTAACAAAATTTTGATGGGTATCATAGTTTCACACAAAAACACAAAAACAAGCAAATTCCATAGATATCAGTAATACATGCTACTAATACTACCTACACATCCTAAATGTGCCATTTCAAAAGAAATTAAATATCCTTGAGGAAAAAGAACACTGGCAAGAAAACCCCTAGGATTCAAAATTTGGCATAGTTATAGGCCAAGGTTACTCAGACTTCATTGAGGTCCAAAACTACTCACACCCCCATTGAAAAAGACTTACATTGTTCCCAATGCACAAAATAGAACAATATAGCATAGGTACCAAAAAGCATACCTGGGCATCTAAGTGACAATATCTAGCTGATCTGGCCACTCTCAACCTGCCTGGTGGCCTCCTCACTAGTATCTGCATGTCCAGCGGGGTCGGCACCCCTCACCCTATCAAGCTTATGAGCCTGCCTCAACTCCTCCTCCTGCCTTGAGGGTATCCTGGCAAGATCTAACCCCTACTCCTATATCAAGCCCACCTAAAGTCTCACTATGTCTGGATCATCAATGCGAGGCCTCTTCCTGAGGGAAGTATGAAATAGATCCTCAAGCGTGAATAAATTAACCACCAGTACTGAGGGCTTAGTCAATGGAAACACAATTGATGCTGCCAACACTGCTATCATGTCTGCCCGGAGCCGCTGGATCTCCTGCTAAATACTGGTCATGTTGTGTTAAGACTCTACTAGACCCACCTCTCAAAAGCATCTATGTGGCAATCCACAAATGTTAGTTATCTTGGATGGTGGGTACCGTGAATGCCTGTATGAGTGCCTTAGACTCTGAAATGGCCTGGTGAACCCAGGTCCTAATATGTTGTAAACTATGACTAAGTGTTTCCAGTTTCTACGCCACGGCATGAATAGATGCCGCTGACATATAGACTATGCCAACAAGTATTATCAGTGTGGGCATGACCTCTGGGTAGAAGTAATAGTAATAGGACCTCTCTCCTCATCGGTCTCAATCTGTAGAGGCCTCTCAGTAGTAGTAGCAGTAGTAGTGGTGGTAAGTGGAGGCTCAGATGGTGGCGTCGCTGCAAATATCTCTGGCATATGTGCTGGCTGGCGTGATGCTTGGGTGAGGGTCACTGGATTATCCTCAGTCATGATCAGGTTCCCATGTAAAGTCCTCTGGACCTCTATAAGTGAGTCTAGATGATGTAGAATCTCTACCTTCAATGTTATACAGAGTCTAAAAATCAAGCATGGGAAGGAGATGGAGGTGGACCTCTTCATAGACGCCTTGTGTATATACTCTGCAATGAGGCTGGCCTAATCAATCTCATAGTTAGCCAAGATACTAACAACCAAAATAGTATAATCTGACGTAAATGTATTATCAGAAAGTGTGGGTTGGATCTTTGATCTCACCACAGCCTATCAAAATTTGCTGGTGAAGCTGAGTAAGGCCTACACAATAGGCTGTGTCGACGTAGCTATCCACTCAGGGTTTGGGCCCTGCTTTGCAATCTGGTCGGTGACCCATCTCATCAAGCTGGCCCTATGGACCGGGTCTATCAACAGGGTCTTATCCCTGATCTTCCCCAATTTCCTATCATACTTTGTTGTAGATCTGGAGGCTGGGAACTTAGGTCTGAATAGCATGCGGCGGATGGTAGTTATAGAAATGTCACCTCACTCTAGTATATGTCAATCTGGGCTGAGCGAGGGCTTCTTCCCCTTGGAAAGAAAGCTAAGAACTGCAGTGGTATATGAGGCATAGAACTATCGAACCATGGTTGGGAAGTACTTTCCCTATGATCTAGCCAGCCACTAGAGCCTATATCTATTAACAGTGTCCTGCAGGCCGGGGATACTATCCAATCCCGAAGTAATAATTTGGGGCTCCTTGAAAATGATTATGCTGGTCCTCCATGCTAGTTCCTTTGTATACCCTTTGAGTAGATAGCATGCATGCCTTTAATGCACTATCGGATAGATAGAGCATTCGGTTATCATAATGATACTAAATAATGACAGAGAACTTTATCATCGACTCGTCATCGAACTCTGACTCAGTCTCCTATCCGAAAAGAGTCATTTGGATGGACATGCTATCTTTGTCACCTCCCTCTTCAAACTGGGAGAGCGGACAAGGATAGACTGAGTCTGGGTCTGCCCGGCATGTCCGGTTGTAGCTTATGTCTGTAGTTGATGTTGCTCCCTTGCACGCATAACTGTACATGGTCTTAACCAGTAATATAGTAGCCCTGATTAAGGGGTCGGGATATTGAACCTAAAGGATTTAAAAGAAATTCAATTAAAAGTCCAAGTTATTATGCTTAGTGTGTTTTGATTCAAATGATGATAAGATTTGGTGGGAAAATTAAACGACTAAAATTTACTTGTTTGTTGTGAACTTATCAAATTAAAAACAATTCTGGGATTGTGATCTCATGATGTACTGTGAAAATACAGCACATTCGATACTTAAAACTTGGGATTTTGTATGTTCTCAATGCAACATTTATGATTTTTATGTGTTTTTGGTGTTTAGTTTGCAGGAAAGTAGGTTGGCATGATTTTTGGAAAAAAATTGTAGATTCTTCTAGTTTTTGAAGGTTTACGGGACCCTCTACGAGTTGTAAAAGTTCTACGAGTCGTAGCTCGAATTTCGTGGAGATTTTCGATGAAGTTTGCAAATCTGAAGTTCAACCACACGAGATCTCTTTACGAGTCGTAGATCACACTACGAGTCATATATAGTGATTTAGTGAAGAATTCCAGTGAGATCCAGTGAAGGACCAGTTGATGCAGATGAAATTTACGTGAGCAAAATATAAGTCGTAAAATAGTCTATGAATCATAAAGTGGATCTGTAGCAGTGAAGTCCAAGATCTCAAGAGCTGAACACAAGACCCAATTTACGACTCATAAGTCACTTTATGAGTCATAAAGGCCTATCATATAAAGTTGCTGACAGTTTTTCTAATTTTTCAGCACTTGTTTGTAAATACTATAAATAGTAATTTTTACGTCATTATCCATAGAGTACAGTAGAGAAGAAATCATTAGAGCGTATTTTTACGATTTTACACTTGGAGACAAAATATTTTAGAGAAGAATATACTTGTGGATTCATTGTATCTTTCAATCTTGTGATTCTCAATACAATTTGGGTTTGCTTGCTCTTCAATACAATTGGATAAGTGATTAATTATGTTTTCTCAATTCATAATTTCTTCATCTACCCATACCATGAGTAGCTAAACCCACAACTTGGGGTTATGGGAATCATGAAGATCTAACCAAATAAACTCGATAAGTTTGCACTTCTTGGAATGGGTATTTGCATGTATTAATCAATTCTCTTTATTTTGCATGTTTTCTAGTGGTGGTAAATATTAGAACTTGCCTAGTGTTACCTTCCCGATCTAGGTGATAATAAATAGGAAAAGAGATTGGTTAACAAGATTTGATGATATATTCTTATCTAATCAACCGAACTAGGGGAGGTTGACTGGGACTATGGTAATGGTTAGTATTGCACACTATGAAGATGGGCCAAGTCACATAGTGAAATTCGCCTCTCACCTTTGACCAAAGGGCTTGGTGAAGTTAAATTACCGTCCTACATATTGTACTCTTGTCGAGAATTGAGTTATTTGAGGATGTAGAGTTGGTGAATCATGGGAACACAATTCCTAAGTTGCTCTCCATTATTGATTGTCTCTTGTTTTCATTGGTTTAGTTTTATTTCTTATCAATAATTGCAAATCCTCCCCTCTCCCTTTTTTGGGAATTAAATTAGTTAATACTTGAATTGCTTATTAGTAAATCAATTTGGAAGTCTCCATATTCCTAACCTTGGTTAGGTTTTATATTTGAAAATGACTTCTTTATCCTTCAAAAGAGAGGTGTAACTTGAGTGTGATCAATGAATATGGCATCGTTGCCAGGGAATAAGGCTAGACTTTAATTGAATTCACTAGTAATTGTGACACTCTCTTAGTTCCCTTGTATTTTAATTTTGTTTTTATTTTTGTTTTGTTTCTTTGTAGGTATACTAGGTTGTGTATTCCCAACACTAGGAGACAAGAAAATCCCTCAACTTCACTTGATCCAGAGATCCAACGAATTACAAGAAGAATGGGTCAAGAGAATGCTAACATTGCGGGTAATGCAACCTTGAATCAGAATGTTAATGATGATGATCGGAATGATAACCCACCTCCTTTGAAGAATATTCCATAGCCTAAGGATTTCAATAACAATGCTTACCGGTGGAATCAATATAGATTGAACCCCTATGGCTATGGATGTAACCAGGGCGATTGTGTTGCCACCACTACCGGCTGACACAAAGTTCACTGTTTCTAGTGAGTTACTTCAAATGCTGCAAAACTCATGGATTATTTGTGGGCCTACCATCGGAGGATCCACATAGCAACTTGCACAACGTGTTATTCATTTGCAAAAGTGTGATGGGGACATAAAATCTATTTACGGATGTTGCGGATCTTCATGTTTTCCCATTCTCTCTTACGGGCAATGCTACGATATGGCTAATTGAGCTTCCACAGAGTTCAATTACTAGTTGGGTAGATTTGCAAAAGGCCTTTTTGGAAAGGTACTTCCCTAGATCGAAGAAGGTCAAGTAAAAGGATCAAATCAACAACTTTGAGCAACTTCCTGGTGATTTAATTAGTACTACGCCGGAGCGATTCACTAAGTGTTCGAGGAGCAACCCTGAGCACAAAATAGTTGATAATGCTTGGGTGGAGATCTTTTACCATGCTCTTGATGATAATAGCCAAGCTTGTGTTGATACTATAATGGGTGCATGTTTCTAGATCAACCATTTGCAAGGATTGCCGAATATATGGAGCAAGTGGTCAAGATTAATCGTGTATGGGGACAACAAGATATAGCTTCTATGAGGATTTCATGTGTTGTTAATGTTGGTTTAGAGTAAGCCAAGATCAATGAGGAGATTATTCAACAATTGCTCAACTTCGCACAAGTATGGATGTGGTGATCATGCAGAACAAAGAAAGAGTAAATGCGGTAGTTCACCAACCTCCACGTGCACCCATGTACGATGAGCCTTATTATGAAGAGGATGCTTATTTTATGAATGATTAGACAAGGGGTTTCTGGACCAATTCCCAAGGGTCAAAGCAGGACTACTGGCACCAAGGTCAAGAAAACCAAGGTCGGAATTATGCTAGAGATAGAACTTATAGAGACAACCAAGGTGGTTACTATGAGAGGAATATGGATCCTGAAGTAGATTGGGGTAGAAGAGATGGTTTCAGAAATGGTCTATATGTGCCACCACATAATCGAGACACCGATACAAGCAATTCTAGAATTGAGATGTTCGATCTGTAGTTGAAGAAGGCCGAGACACAAGATGAACCTCTAATGGGCATGAAATCCAATATTTCAAGCATTAATCAAAATATAGAGTCTCATTTTATGGTCATTAAATAGCTTGGGCAATAATTTGGTCAAGTGTCAACTCAATTGAATCAACGTCCGAAGGCTACATTGCCTAGCAACACAGTTCAAAATCCAAAAAATGAAAGGCAATGTATGGTGATTGCTACTAGAGGTAGCAAGAGTACCATTGATCCTCTTATGATGGTTAGCATAGAAGATATTCATGAGGAGATAGATGCAGGTAAAGATGTGGTTGAAGGAGATGATTGTGTCAAAGATGGGGTGACTGAGGCAGCTAAAGAGCCACAGAACTATAAGACTATCCGAAGGGCTCCTCTTCCTTTCCCTCAAAGACTCAAGAAGAGGGATGATGACTGTAAGTTCAAACACTTTCTCTCTATTCTTAAGAAACTATCCATCAATATCCCTTTGATTGAAGCTTTGGAGAAAATGCTAAGTTTTGCAAAATATATGAAGACTTAGTTACTAAGAAGCGGACCGTGAGTCAAGAGCTTCAACATTGTAGTGCTATCACTACTAAGTCATTAGCTCAAAAGCGTGAAGACCCAAGTGCTTTCACTATACCTTGCACTATAGGATATTAGAGTTTGCAACAGAACTTTGTGATTTGGGTGCTAGTATCAATTTGATACCTCTTGCGATTTTCAAGAAGCTTGGTTTAGGCGCCCCTACTCAAACTAAAATGTGGTTGTTAATGGCAGATAGAACATTCAAGAAACTTGTGGGGATACTCTATGATATATGGATAAAAGTTGGAAAATTCATAGTCCCTACAAATTTTGTGATTCTTGATTGTAAGGTTGATTTTGAAGTTCCTATTATTTTGGGAAGGCGTTTCTTAGCTACCGATCGTACCTTTGTTGACATGGAGAAAGGTTTGCTCAAGTTCAGATTTAAGAATGATGAGGGCATGTTCAATATGACTCAACAAGCAAGGAGGGACAATGATGTGAGAGTTGTTTTTGTTATTGAGATTGTTGATGAGGATGAGCCAGAGGTACCACTTTAGCAAAGACTAGGTGTTGACACTTTGGAGGCAGTATTGATGAACTTCAATAGTAATGGTATCCAAGAATATGAGAAACCAGTAAATTCTCTAGGGGTGTCTTTTGGTCCCAGACGCCAAACTAAACTAGAGCTAGACTTGCAGAACCGGGAGTCACCACCCACAAAGCCCTCCATAGAAGACACACTGGTGTTAGAATTGAAAGCACTTCCGGCACATTTGATATGCATTTTTGGGAGCCAACAACACTTTGCCGATCATAATAACTGCAAATTTGAAAGATGAGCAAGCAGACGCCCTTGTAATTGTGCTCAAACAATTTAAGAACGCCATTGAATGGACTATTGCAGATATTATTGGTATCCCTCCTAGGGTATGTACACACCAAATCCTATTAGTTAAGAACTACAAGACAAGCATTGAGTATTAAAGGCACAAAGAGATCATTAAATGGTTAGATGCAGTAGTAATCTACCCAATCGTCAATAGCGAATGGGTAAGCCCGATACAGTGTGTTCAAATGAAAAGGGGTATCACAGTGGTACCTAATGCTAGTAATGAATTAATCTCTATGAGGCCATTCACAGGATGGAAGGTGTGCATGGATTACAGAAAGCTCAATGTCTCAACAGAGAAGGATCACATTCCTATGTCATTCATGGATCAGATGCTTGACAGACCAGCAGAAAAGGGGTGGTACTAATTTTTTGACGGGTATTCCAGCTATAATCAGATCATCATCGCTCTGGAGGATCAGGAGAAGACCATATTTACATGCCCTCATGGCACCTTTTGATTTAAGAGGATGCCATTTAGGTTGTGTAATGCAGCAGTAATATTTCAAAGATGCATAATGTTCATCTTCTCAGACATTGTGGAGAGTACTATTGAGGTCTTCATGGATGATTTTAATGTGGTTGGAAACTCATTTGAGAATCATTTGGCACACCTGCATGATGTGTTGCAAAGATGTGTAGGAAGTCATTCGGTGCTAAACTGGGAAAAATGTCATTTCATGGTGAAAAAGGGTATTGTGTTGGGCCACGGAATATCTGGAAAAGGCATTGAGGTTGACAGATCTAAAGTTAAGGTGATTGAGAAGTTTCCACCACCCATCTATGTAAAGGGTGTAAGGAGTTTATTAGGACAAGCAGGATTTTATCGAAGGTTTATAAAAGATTTCCCCAAAATTTCACACTCATTATGTAAATTATTGGTAAAAGATGATAAGTTCATGTTTGATGATTCATGTATGCAAGCCTTTTAAGAGTTAAAAAAGAAGTTGATCTCAGCACTAATTATTATGGCTCCAGACTGGTCCAAGCCCTTTGAAATCATGTGTGTGCAAGTGGAGGTTCTTTAGGTGTATTATTGGGACAACACAAGGAGAAGATATTACATCCCATGTATTATGCCAACAAAGCCTTGAATACAGCCAGAAGAATTACACTATCTCTGAATAAGGGTTACTTGCATTGGTCTTCGCATTCGAAAAGTTCAAATCGTATCGATTGGGAGCGATAGTGATAGTGCATATAAACCACTCAGCACTTAAATACTTGATGGCTAAAAAGGATGTAAAGTCAAGGTTGATGAGATAGGTGTTTCACTTGCAAGAGTTCACCTTTGATGTCATTGATAAAAAGGGACAGAAAATCAGGTTGCAAATCACTTATCTAGATTGGAATATGGGCAATGATGAAATTTGATAATGGATTGGAGATAAATGATTTCTTTCCTAATGAAAAAGTGTTGGATGCATTGCATGATCTTATACCTCGGTTCGCAGATTATGTAAATTTCTTGGTGAGTGATATCGTGCCACCCGACTTAAACACACATCAACCTTAGAAGTTTATACATGATGTGAGGAAGTTCATTTGGTATAATCTATATTTATTCCATGTATATGCTGATGGGATTATTCATCGTTATCTTCTAAGGTCAAAATGATGAGCATACTTGAGGCATGCCACTCGTCATTAATGGGTGGACATCATAGTGGCATTCGAATAACCCATAAGATTTTATAATGTGGGTATTATTGGCCTAGAATCCACCAAGATGCCCATGACTATGCCAAAGCTTGTGATACTTACCAAAGAGAAGGTGGGGTTACTCGTAAACATGAGCTCCCTCTAAATCTTATTTTAGTGATTGAGTTGTTTGATGTGTAGGGGTAAGATTTCATGGGACCATTTGTTAGCTCACATGGAAACAAGTACACCTTAGTTACTGTGGATTACGTATCAAAGTGGATGGAGCCTGTGGCTCTACCTAACAATGAGGGGTAAAGTGTCACAGCATTCCTAAAAAGGAATATCTTCTTGACGTTTGGTACTCCTTAGGCTATCATCAGTGATGGAGGTTCTCACTTCTTTAATAGACTTTTTAAAGCTCTTCTCGAAACATATGGAGTGAAATATAAGGTGGCGATGCCTTATCATCCCCAAATAAGTGGGCAAGTGGAAGTGTCAAATAGAGAAATTAAATAGATTTTATCTAAGACTATGAATGCAAACTGAACAGATTGGTCTTGGAAGCTAGATGATGCATTATGGGTATACTGGTTTGCATTCAAGACCCTTATATGTATGTCTCCATATCAACTTGTTTTTGGGAAGGCATATCATTTACCAGTAGAACTTGAGCATAAAGTAATATGGGCATTAAAGAAGTTGAATCTGGATAGGAATGATGCAGCTACCTCTAGATTGAGCTAACACAATGAGCTTGATGAGTTTTGATTGAAATTATATGAGAGTTCAGTCTTGTATAAGCAAAGAACTAAGATACAACATGACTGCCGTATAGAAAACCGCCAATTCCCACCAGGGGACTTAGTTCTACTCTTCGATTCCAGACTAAAGTTGTTCCTTGGAAAGCTCAAATCCAGATAGCTGGGACCCTTTCAGGTATCATGCGTCTTTGATCATGGATCCATTGAATTTGAGACACAAAATGGAGGTACTTTCAAAGTAAATGGCCACAGAGTCAAGCCATACCTTGGAAATGTGGAAGATATCGAGACGGTTGAAGAATGGGATCCTGAGGAATTTTGAGTACTCCTGATAGCTATGTCATGCCACAACTATAAATCAGGCACTGCTTGGATGGCAACCCAAGGTGGATTATGGCGCTTAGGTGTCGATGTATGTTTTTGACCCCTAATATTCTATTTTAGCTTGACTTGCTGCATTGGGGATAATGCAGAACTTTTTCGATGGGGTGTGGATAGTTATAGGCCTTGGTGAAGTCTGAGTAGTTTATGGTCCATAACTACCCTAAATTTTGATCTCAAAGTTTTCTTGCTTATGTTTTTTTTCCTCGTGGATATTTAATTTCTGTTGAATTGGCACGTTTAGGATTTTTAGACAATATTTGTAGCAAATAGTACTAATACTTCTGGCATATAGCATATTTTTATGTTTTGTTTTGAAAATTGGTACCCACGATCAATTTTTGATTAGTAGTTAAATGGACACCATGCATGTTTGGGTGTTTGGAAATAGTTGTTCTGATAAGTGGGGGTAATTTGAGACATGAAGCATGATCTATGAATTTCTTGTTGATAATGTATTGCAATGTCATGTGAGTGTGAGTTTATTTTGCCAGAGTTCATGTATTTTGTGCTAATTGAGAACTTGCCCTGTTACTCTAAGTTAGGTTGTAAATTAAATGGATTAGGAAGGGATCTTAGGCCTTTATTCTATAAATTAGTCCACTTTAGCCTAAAATGACCAACCAAATGAAGTTTTATCCCTTGTTCCAAACATTTGTGTCTTATATGTACCAATTCGTTCAAAAACACCTAATTTGCCCAACCTTGTCTAGTGAAAAACCTTGAGATTGGCCCTGGTATGTCCTTGAGCATTGTGAATCTTCATTTAGGCAAAAATTCTAAGTTGAGGGTGGCTACCAAAAGGGGCCCTGGTTTGGGGAATAGATATTATGTGCTTCAATGTAGGCTAAAAGCCTAAGTTGAGGGTGGCCGGTGTAGGGGTAAAATCACAAACATAAGGTGGTGAGTTGGGAATGAGGAGGAAAAGAAAAAAATCATGTGCCGGGTGCAAAAAAAGAAAAAATGCCTTAGATCGAGATTAAAAGCAAAATGAAGTGTAAAGCTAAGGCAAAAGCTGAAAAATGAGAAGAAATACCCGAAAAAGCTTGAATGTTGAAAAAGAGAGGAGAAGGTGAAAATATTCAAGTCGTTAAGGTAAAGTGATGAAAAATGTAGTTCAAGGATAGCTGTTAGTCACTATTTTTTTTTTCAAAATGCCATACCAAAGCTCTTTGAGCCAACGTTATAAACCTAGAGAGTCCTAAAATGATCCTAGTCCAGTTGGTTGAAAATCTGAGTCATGAGTATAGGGGCAAACCTATGATATTAGTCATTATGCATTAGTATCTTTTGTGAGAGTCAGTGTGTCCGCACAGTCCCAAATCTAAATTTGAAATCATCATTAAGTGTCAAAAATGAGACTTCTTTCTGTGAGGGCACTTGCATTGCGTTGTTAGCATTTGACTTGTTCAGTGATTGTAGATTGTTGATATTCCCTTGCTTGTCATAGTTGTGTTGTCAAAGTGTGTTTTGGTTTGCTAAATAGCTATCTGATCTTATTTTGAAAAGTTGATGAGGGTACCTAAATTTGAACTGTATGTGATATATGTCATTGAGTTGACATCTGTGTGTTGCTATATTATCTGTATAGATTGAGTGGTCTCTCGAAGACAAGCAACAATTTTAAGTAGAGGGTGTTGATGTGCTATCAAAATACAGTACATTTGAAGCTTAAAACTTAGGATTTTGTATGTTTTCAATGCAACATTTATGGTTTTTATATGTTTTTGGTATTTATTTGTAGGAAAGTAAGTTGGCATGATTTTTGGGAAAAAAATGCAGATTCTTCTAGTTTTTGAAGGTTTACGGGACCCTCTACGACTCGTAAAGGATTCTACAAGTCATAGAGTGGTTTTCATGGAGATTTTCAATAAAGTTTGAAGATCGGAAGTTCAACCACACGAGACCTCTTTACATGTAGTAGATCACTCTGCGAGTCGTATAGAGTGGTTTCATGAAGAATTTCAGTGAGATTTTGTGAAGGACCAATTAATGCAAATGAAGTTTATGATAGCATAATATGAGTCGTAAGTTAGTCTCTGACTCGTAAAGTGGATCCATAGCAGTGAAGTCCAAAATCTCAAGAGCTAAACATGAGACCCCGATTATGGCTCGTAAGTCAGTTTATGAGTCGTAAAGGCCTGTGGTATAAAGTCACCGACCAGTTTTTCTAATTTTTTAAAACTTGTTTGTAAATACTATAAATAGTAATTTTTAGGTTATTATCCATAGAGTACAGTAGAAAGGACGTATCAGAGAGCATTTTTTAGGGATTTCACACTTGGAGACATAATACTAGAGAGGTGAATACACTTGTGGATTCATTGTATCTTTCAATCTTATGATTCTCAATACAATTTGGGTTTGCTTGTTCTTCAATCCTATAGGGTAAGTGATTAATTATGTTTTCTCAATTCATAGTTTCTTCATCTACCCATAGCATGAGTAGTTAAATCCACAACTTGGGGTTATGGGAAACCTGAAGATCTAACCAAATAAACCTAGATAATTTGCAATTCTTGGACTGGGTATTTACATGTATTAATTAATTCTCTTCATTTTGCATGTTTTCTAGTGGTGGACAACATTAAAACTTGCCTAGTGTTACCTTTCTGATCCAGGCGGTAATGAAGAGGAAAAGAGATTGGCTAATAAGGTTTTAAGATTTGTTCTCATCTAATCAACCGAACTAGACCAAGAGAAGGCTGGCTGGGACTATTGGTAATGGTTAGTCTTGCACACTATGGAGATGGGCCAACTCACATAGTGAAATCCACCTCTTACCTTTGACCAAAAGGCTTGGTGAACTTTAATTACCATCCTACATGTTATACTTTAGTCGAGAATTGGGTTATTCAGGGACATTGACTTGGTGAATCATGGGGAACACAATTTCTAAGTTGCTCTCCATTATTGATTGTCTCTTATTTTAGTTAGTTTAGCTTAATTTCTTATCAATCATTTCAACCCCCCATTTTTGGGCAATTAAGTTAGTTAATACTTGAATTGTTTACTAGTGAATCAATTTTGAAGTCTTCGTATTCTCTATGCGATTCGACCCTAACCTTTGTTAGGTTTTTATATTTGACAACGACCGCTTTATCCTCTAAAAAAGAGGTGTAACTTGGGCGTGGTCATCTTATTGACACAGTTCTAGTCTCAATACTCTAAAAAAGAGGTGTAACCTTGGCGTGGTCATCTTATTGACACAGTTCTAGTCTCAATACTTGCATAAATGTCTGGATTCTAGATTGTTGACTCACAGGGTTAAAATTACTTAAACAGGGTTGCACGCTTCTATCGGCCTACTATTATTGACTGCCTAACTACATCGTTTAACAGTGATAGACACATCAATAAAGGTACTTTAATGTTATCTTCCTATATTATGAACCAAGCAAGGTGTAAACGTAGTTATCATGGGTCTCCATTACACGAATCAATCTAGTCTCCTAGTCGAACAAACTCCCTATACTACTGTGTTCTATTCGTTCCAATATCTCTCGAATCCAAAATGAGCAACAAGTTTACTCCCTAGTTGGCCAGATTTTGAAGTAAAGACAGAAGTAGTATAAGAGTAGTCTATAGAAACCCATTCATATATAGCAGAAAACAAGAATTAAAACATTTTCTGTGGTTACAATCCTAGAATATGGAAGAATTAGCCATGCATCATAGTTTCAAACATCAAGAATGGGCTAATAATCATTAAAAACAAAGAATCAAAAGTAAAAACTAACCAAAATATCCCTAGAAAAGAGTTTTCAGTCGTCTCTACTCTGCTCTGTCAAAAACAAGTTATGAAACCTAAAGTTAAAAACAAAGTATAACCTAAAAATCCTGTATATTGATTTTTCACCTACATCTTCAAAGTGTGCGCGATGCACACCCCCATGTTTCGAGTTGATTTTCGCTTCAAATGCTGACTGGGCCAGTTTCCCTCTTTTTTGTGCAAATCAGCGATGCGAATTGTGCCTTTTTTCTGCTTTTCCCCTTTTTCTCGAAATTTTTAGCTAGTACAGCTTTTCCCCAGGTCTGCGTCGTGCACATAAGCACTTTAGTTGAGTTAACTGATTTTTTTTCTTCAAATCTGTAGCTTTGTTCTTCCTCATGGTCCGGGTATGAGTCCAGACTAGCATAATCTTATTAAAGACCTGCAAAAACACAAACAATAGGGGCACTCGGCCCTAGATTAGCAAAATAAATTAAATCACCATAAAAACACCTAGACTCTATGGATTTATCCTATATCTAGACTCTATTTATGGGTATTTTTGGCTAGCTCGGCATATAAATATGCCTAAGATTAGTCGCTCACCGTCCGAGTTTGGCTGGACATGGAGTTTCTCAAGTGAACCACTAACCTCAGAGATGCCCTGATCTCCCTAGGGCTCATCTTGCAATCTATGCTTCAGGGATCTGATCTCATCTTTCTTGTGTTTTAATGCCCATAGAACCTGAAATGTACACATTTAGCAAACATGGTTAGCCCCATAAGTTAAGGAATGAAAAGCATAAATATTTCAAACATGGTTACAGATGGGTCTACGAAGGCACTTCTACGAACCATAGAAGGCCCTCATAGAAATAGAGTGCATAAATTTTGGCTACTGAAATTGTATCGACGAGATCAAATACGACCCGCAGAATAATCTGTGAATCATAGACTGAGTCGTACATGTAATCTAATATTGAATTTTTGCAGGTAGGGATCAACGAGACTTGTCTAGGAGTCGTAGAAAAGACTACGACTTATAGAAGGTCCCATTTGATAGAGTCTCAGAAACTCCAAGTTTCTAGAATTTCATATGAGGGGCAACTACAATTCGTGGCATGTTCCATGGGCCATAGAAAACCTTTGTGAGTGAAAAACCTAGAACATTGAATTTCTAAGTCTATTCACATTTTAACAATTAAATCCACATCAAAGCAAGTAATGATGTACCCCACATAATTTCTACAAGTACCTAACACCCCACATACAATGTTACATACATCCCCATTGAATCTCATTTTACATATTTCCCCAAGATAACTGACCATGTTTGAATGTATAAACACCAAATCACCAACATGTAATCATATATCGATTTTCAAGCAATATAGATAATTCAATTCAAACGACATGTGGTGACAAGGTTTTCATATACTGTCATTCAAACACATCAAGATGGCCACACACAAAATTTTTCAGCTTTTAACGTAATTGAAGCATTGGCAACACTTTAAATTCTAAGCAAAAATAATGGCAAACGTAGATTCCTACCTATTTTAACCGGATTACCATACCCATAAACTAGTTATAACCTATCACATCAATATCGGTATCAAAAAGGATTTTAGGATTAAAAAAACTTAACAAATTAAGTGAACAAGATGCAAAAATTGAAGGAAGAATCAAGGAAGGTGAAACCTAGTGTCAGAGGTAGCCGAAAAATCTTACCCAAAAAAAGGGTCGTGGTCGATCGTGGTTGGTCAGAAAATATTTGGGAAAGGGGGTCAGGTATTTTGGGTAAATTTGATGAAGAATGGAGGTCAAAATTATTTGACCCTCCTACTTATAGGTTGACTGAGTTAGCCAAAATTAATAGGCCCATGCTTCTATGCAACCTCGATTAAGGGCCATAAAAGATTTAACAGCCTATAGATCACAGTTTCGTAGATATCCAAACCCTAGTTTTGGGGAATAGGTTTCACAGACCAGTCTACAAGCTGTAGAATTAAATATGACTTGTAGAGTTGGTCGTAGAACCCTCCAATATTTAATCAAAAATAGAAAACTTATCTAGATCCACGAGCCCTATTCATGGCCAGTAGTTTTATACACGGGTCGTAAAGTTGGCTCGTGGACTGGAGCACACATTCTGCTCACTGGAGGTGTTCTACGAGACAATATATGGGTTGTAGTTTTGCATACAACCCATAGAACCTCATAGAAACACTTCCTGATGCCTTTTCAACCGAAAGTGAACGACTTAGTCATGTATTTGTATATTCTTCATAAAATACACTGTTACTATATATGCAACTAGTCCAATGTCCAAAAGCTATAGCCAAAAATACGAAAATTAAACTACCTCTATAGTCCAAAAGCTAAAACAAGGCAAAACTATAATTCTTACATAAAATGTATTGGGTTGCCTCCCAAGCAGCGCCTTGATTTATTATTGCGGCATGACTTGGATGACTTGGTTACTCAGACTTCACCAAGTGCCCAAACATCTATCTTTAAATCGTCTAGCCTCTTCATTGACTGACTAACGTTAAAGACAACTTCTTCGTCATTCAATCTAAACTTGAGTTGGTCAGCCTCCAAATCCACTAGTGCTCGACTAGTAGCTAGGAAGGGCCTTTCCAAGATGATTGGGACTTCGAAGTTGACTTAACAATCAAGGATCACAAAGTTTGTAGGAATATGAACTTTACTACCTTGACAAGGACATCATAGAGTATCCACACAGGCTTCTTCACCATGTGATCAACTATCAACAATCGCATGCTCGTCTGAGTAGGGGATCCCAATCCTAGCTTCTTGAAGACCGGAAGGGGCATTAGATTTATGCTAGCACCAAGATCACGCAGTGCCCTTGCAAACTCCACATCCCCAATAGTGTAGGATATGGTGAATGCGTTAGGATTTTCTTGCTTCTATACCAAAGACCGTGTAGCAATGACAGTGCAATGTTGAAGCTTTTGGGAGAGCTCTTGGCTTATAGTCCACTTCTTTGTGACCAAGTCCTTCACGAACTTCGCATACCCTGGCATTTTCTCCGATGCCTTAATAAGAGGGATATTGACGGAGAGTTGTTTTAACATGGAGAGAAAGTGCTTGAATTTACCTTCCTCCTCCTTCTTTTTGATTCTTTGAGGGAAGGGAGGAGGAGGTCTAGGAATAGGCTTCAACTTCTGTGGCACCTCTA
This sequence comes from Solanum clarkiae, assembly GCA_011800125.2. Classification (NCBI taxonomy): domain Eukaryota; kingdom Viridiplantae; phylum Streptophyta; class Magnoliopsida; order Solanales; family Solanaceae; genus Solanum; species Solanum clarkiae. Next base: position 3,412 of record JAABOM020088115.1, on the reverse strand, counting down.
CAGCATCACTAACCCCATTCTCGGCACGATTATCTCCCGTTTCTGCATCTTTGAGCTCAATTGTCTCCTCTAGAACATCATCATCATGAACCGGCATAACAAGATCAATGATCTACTTACTACCACAAGGAGTCAACGATATACACTACCCCTCATTCTTTGAATTCTGAACTGTGTTGCTGGACAATGTACCTATCTATCGTTGGTTAAGTTGAGTTGATATTTTACCAAACTGTTGCTCCAACTATTTGATAGCAACAAAATGAGACTTGATCTTTTGATTAATGCTGAAGATGTCAAAGTTTATCCCCCTTAATATCTCATCTTGTGTGTTAGCCTTCTTCAATAGTTGATCAAATATCTCCTCAACTCTAGAATTACCAGCACTTGTATCACGATTATGTGGTGGCACATAAGGACCATTCCGGTAACCATCTCTGTGACCCCAATCAACATCTCTATCTTGGCCTCTGTTTCTGTTGTAGTAACCTCCACGATTGTTATCTTTGAAGGCACCATCCCTATTATAGTTTCAACTTTGGTTTTCTTGACCTTGGAATCAATAATCTTGATCGGACCCTTGGTCTAGAAACCCTTTGTGAACCTCTCTCACGTGGTACTGATTGAGTTATCAGAAAATTGCTCGAAGTCATTGATCTTGTCCTTTAACTTTAGGTTATTCGATCTCCGGAAGAACCTCTCCAAAAAGGTCTCCTGCAATTTAATCCAGCTGATGATCAAACTCTTGGAAACTTAGATAGCCATAGTGTTGCATTGCCTGTTAGATATAATAGGGGAAGACACAAAGCCCAATAGCATTCATAGACAGATTTTGGTTCCCCAATACACTCTAATAGACAAACACAACATTGTGTAGGTGGTTGTGTGGATCCTATGATGGTATGCCTGTGAACAACGCACGATTCTGCAGCATTTGAAGCAACCTACTCAAAACAATGAACTTTGTGTCATCCGGTAGTGATGGTAACACAATAACTCCAGTAACATCCATAGCCATATGTTTTAGCCGACATTGATTCCACCAATAAGCTTTGAAATTGAGGTCCTATGGCCATGGATCAATGTCTTTAAGCGAAAGTGAGTTATTATCTTTATCATTCTAGTTGTGGTTCTAACTAAGAGCTGCATTAATCATGTTATTTGAATTTGGACCATCGTTCTCAATGTTCTTTGGATATGTGGGTCAAACGAAGTTAAGGGAATGCCTCGACTTCGCATGTTGTGCATACACTACGCTTTCACATGAAAACAAAATAAAAACAACAAAAATGTAAAATGAGGGAAATAAGAATTAATTCCTGAACAATTCAAATTAAACAAGTCTAGTTGTATTCCCTGGCAACGATGCCAAAATCTTGATGTTGCTCAAGCTACACCTCATTTTTGAAGGTTAAAGTGTTAGTTGTCAAGATATATAATCCAACCGAGGTTAGGGTTGATCCCACAGGGAATAGGGCAGCCTTAGAGAAATTTCAAGCAGTTCGGGTGGATTAACCTACTTATCTCCACAAAGGGGGGATTTTGTAAAAACTATGAAAAGTAATCCTAGACTAAGACAAGTATGAAATTAGTATAAAGAGTAACTAGGGTATTGTGTTCCCCATGATTCTTTAACTCGGTATTACCAGATACTCAAATTCTCTTCTAGTGTGTAGCATGCAGAAAGGTAAGTTAAGTTTACCAAACTCTTTGATCCAGGCGAGAGACAAATTTCTCTATGTGATTTGATCCATCCCCGCAGTGTGACATTACTAATCCTTACCTATTGTTCTAATACAACCTCCTCTTAATTCAATTTGGTTGATTAGACGAGAAACATCAATCAAATCATGTTAATTAATCTTTCCTATTCACTACTACCTTGATCCAGTCAGTAACACTAAGTGAGTTTTAACATTGGCCACTATTTAAAAAGCATTCAAACCGAAGAGAATTAATCAATATATGTATGCACACTTTCTAAAAGTTACGAATTATCCGATTTTACCTTGTTAGTTCTTCATGGTTTCCACAACCCTAGTTGTGGATTAGCTACTCATTATCAATGTAAATGCAAGAATCATGATTTCGAACATTATAATTGAACACTTACATAATAGAACTAAGGACATTAAGTCCAAGCTCTTCACCACAAATCACAAGATTGAATTAAAGAACACAAAATAATGTTTCACAAGTGTCTCACGATGACTCTCTGAACTCTATTATTCCATTCGAAAAATAACCTTAAAAACCTATTTATAATATTTAAAATAAAAAATCAAAATGAAATAGGAGAATTGGGTCGGTAGGCTCTACGGATACTTTACGGGTTGTATAAAGTTTATGGACCATAATCGGGGCTTCATGGATTCCTTCAACAATTTTGGGGATAACTTCTACGAGACTCATCTACGGGCCATATAAAGTTTTACAGCCCATGGAGGGTTTCGTCTGATGATGATGACACATGGTCTACGACTCGTAGAAACTTTTACTGCTTGTTTGCATGTTCGTAGACTCACTTTAGAAAATCTCTCTACACTGGATTTTGGTACGAAACTAACTTTACGGCCCGTAGAATTCTTCATGACCCATAAAAGGTATCGTAGGTCAGCGATTTCTGCAACTTTTGCATACTTAGCCCAAAAAATCATGTCGACCCTGTAATCCTACAAGACAAACATAAAAACACATCAAATCTATAAACATCGCCATGAGAACACATAAAATTCTAAGTTTTAAGCATCAAAAGTGTTGTATTTTTACACCACATCAGCAAGCACTCCTCATTTTTGGATCATATGAATATGCTCATGATGTGTATTCTTGACTGAGTTTCACTGATGTGATATTGATATGAAATAAAGAATGAGCCACATGGTCGTGGCATGTGACATTGATATGAAATAGGGAATGGACCATACGACCGTGGCATGTGATATTGATATAAAATAGGAAACGGGCCACACAACCATGGCATGTGACACTTATATGAAATAAGAAATAGGCCACACGAGCCATGGCAGGAGACACTGATTATACCAAAATGGGTCTCACAAGCTGGGCAGGTACATGGAAGATACGTCTCTCATGGGTTCCGAGTTTATTATATCAGCAGATGTGTATCGTAGGATAGACATGCATCATGATTACTTAACATTGCATTAATTCATTCCATTTCATAATATATCATATCATTCTACCTTGTGATTGTCACTTAGTTTAGTTATCAAGATTGGATTATGAGATGATTATGGATGGACTGCATCTGTTGAGTATCCAAAACTATCTTTGCAACATTTCTTATATATTTGATTTATTCCTTGTGACAGTTGTTGGAGATATTTGTTGTGTAGTTTTATATATATATATATATATATATATATATATATATATATATATATATATA
>JAABOM020088079.1:0-29585 GCA_011800125.2 Solanum clarkiae | reverse complement strand
ATATTTTGAATTGGGTAATTATCCTATGCCGATACTTGACTTGTGAATTAATGATGGAGGTTTATTATATGTGAAATCGTGATTATTTGTTATTGATATTGAAGTGATACTTACTTTTAGATGTGAATTCACATGGGCATCTTGCATATTTTATTTCCATGAACATGATTATTGTGCATTTACTATGTGTTTGCTGGATGATCCAATAAAAGAAATGCAAAGTCGAAGGGGAATGGTTCCGACTGGTGAAAAAGAATGAGAATTAAAGAGGTTACTATGATTCAAGGGTCGTGTCGCACGCCGCAACAGTTACTATGATTCGAGAGACGTGTCGTACGCCCGACGGATACTATGATTCAAGGATCGTGTCGTACACCGCGACTGATACACGATCCATGTGTGGCTCCCATGGCTTCTGAATGAGGCATGTTTGTGATCAGCGGATGTGTATCAATAGGACAGACATGCATCATTTTACGTGACATTGCATTGCATTGCATTATCATTTATAAACATGTGAGTGCATTTTGTGAAACTTGTGATAGATGCACTTGATCCCTGGTGTTGTTGATATATAATAGTTGGTATGGTTATTGAGTTATATGCTATATAAATTGTGAACTGTCATGCTAGACTGATTTCTATGCATATTGTAGTTGTGAGGGCTTTGTGGAGTGTTGGAGGTAACTGTATTCTATATTATTTAATTTTGTGTTTAGTAGTTCACTTGCTGAGTACCGTGTGTTTGGTACTCACTCCCCTTGCTACAATAATTTTGTAGGTTACGAGCCCGAATCGTTGTGGTACTCTCTACTCTTCCTTGTCCGAGGTTTCCTGTGGTGATTATGAGAGGTAATTGTTTGCCATCCCAGCTGACTTCTTACTCCCTTTTGTGATTTTTTTTCTATTCTAGAGAAAATATCATTTGATACTTGTGTTTCCTTTCGAATCTATTGTAATACATTAGAAGCTTGTACACATGGCAACCAGGTTTTGGGATATTTACATTAAGTTGACTTATCATCCGCAATTGAACATTCATTTTTATTATAATTTCGCATTTTTAATGCTATAGTTGGGTCGTAAGCTGATTTATCTTGGAGGTATAAGACGAGTGCCATCACACCGAATTTCGGGTCATGATAGTTCTCACATTGAGTATTATGAGTCGAGTTGAGTTGAGATAAGCTGAGTTGAGTTCCTTTGAGTTGAGTCTGAGTTGATTGATGAGGGTGAATTGGTTGGGGTCACTTGTCTACTCTTTATTCTTGCTTTAGATAGACATTTGACATTATGATTGATTATTATGTTGAGTTTATATTATTCTATATTATTCTACCTGTTTTTATTTCATTCAGCTATTTTACATACTATACATTCCACGTATTGATGTCACTCGACACTGTATTATTTTATGATGCAGATACAGGGATTAGAGATCGTCAACAGGTGAATCGTTGAGGATCTGAGCAGTCAGCTGATTGGTAAGCCTTGCTTACTTCGGAGGATTCATTATATTTATTTCATCTTTCTTTAGAGTTAGACTTGACTAACTTTATTTTGATTGAGTTAGTCATGTGTCTGTTATTGGCACCACTTGATAGTGATAGAGGCTTCATAGACTAGAGTCAGATGTTGATTGTTAAGATTGTGAACTAGTTCTTTCTACTAGCCTCTTTTTTATAATATTATTTTGAGAACTAAATGAGATGTGTCCATGTACTTCCCTATGTCTTCCGCTGATTTGTAGAGTTTATTGATTGAATGATTGTGATGAGGCCAAGAGGTTCGCTTGGAACTAGCAATAGTCTCTGGGTGCCGGCCACGTCTAGGGTGCCCTCTCGGAGCGTGACTAATATATTTCATATTATTAATATATTTTGAAAAATATTTTTAAAATATGTAAATTTTAATTTTTCAAATAAATTTTATTCAATTGCTTAAAAATTACCTCTTATTCGATAAAATATTCTCTCTTTTTTGCCGCTTTTCTGTGTCAAAGAATTTGTGACAAACATATTATTTAACCATAAGAAAACTAATAGACTGCGCACTCATGTAAAATAAATATTGGAAATTTGTATTTTCTTTAAAAAAAAGTCCTCAACAAAAATAAAATTCTAACAATTTCAATTATTTCACTCATATGTTTGAAGGAAAAAATTATTTACAAAGATGCTAAATTTTAGAAATTAAGAAATTAAATATATTAAATATTATGGAAAAATAATGACTAATGATTAAATATATTTAAATATTATGAAAAAATAATGATTAATGATGTGTTTAATAGAAATTATAGAGAGAGAGAAATTATAATTGTTGTTTCTACTAATGATCATGACATGGTGAAATTATTATTTGCCTTCGGTAACATGTTTCAATTTTAATTTGTGATTTTGTTAATTGAGAATTTATAGGATATGAAAGAATAAAACTTAGCTTATGGTGTTGTATAACAACATTCTCTCATATAAACTTAGCTTGTGGTTTGATTTATTTTCATAAGTATTCTATCACAACCTATTAAGGTGTTGCATAACAATATTCTCTCATATAAACTTTACAATATTATTTTACAATAAGTTGAATCTCTCATATAAACTTTACAATATTATTTTACAATAAGTTGAATTTTAAAATTATCAATAAATTAATATTTATAGTTACATTTATTAATTGACCGCTCAACACACTGGTACATATACTAGTAATCAGTAACACTAATTTATTATGTAAAATATTGATTTCAGTTAACATGTTTATACTAATGCTGCATGTATAAAATTTGCAAAATATATTTTATGTTCTTAGTAAAATTGTATTCACTTTTTCTTTAAGAAAAAACATAAACAAAATTTGTAACTCTCTTTGGATTTCATTTGAGTGATGATTTTTTTTTAGAATATCAATTTAAAGATTTTATGTTGATCCATGTGATTAATATTATATTATTGAATTATGCTTTTAGTGAGTCCCAATGATTGTCTCTTAATTAAAAAATTGAAGTCATTCGACTTCGTAAAAAGAATTAAAATTTTAAATAATCTTTATGATTGAACTTCTTTAAACTAAATCGCTAAAAGCATGATTAAACTAACAATAATAATATGCAAAATTTGCAATTTAAAGAGCAATGCGCAAGTTTTACGTACGACATATAAAATAATTATTTGTGACAAGGTTGGAAAGCACTGTCACCAATACACTACACAATAATAAAATAAGATAGTTTTAAACGAATTTCAAATAAATTAAAGAATGCGGGTAAATAATATATTTTTATAAAAACTCATAATATAATATGTTAAAAATTAAGTTAAGTCAGACTAATCAATAAAACGATCACGCTAGAACTACGAGACTCGAGAGGTGCCTAATATCTTCTTTTCGGTCAATAGAATTCCTTACCTGAATTTTAGTTCACAGATCAATAAAATAAAGAGTCAACTTCCTTATGATTGTAGATTTAAATATCACGACCCAACCTTTCAAGTCATGATGGTGCCTATTAGCTCCCACATACACGCAAGCCAACCTAACACCTATAGTACTTGTCCTAATAGTTTAACACAAGGATAGCTAAGAACATACGAAACACACCAACAACAACCTATCCCATGACCTGAAAGTCACCTGTATAGAGCTACTATAGACTCAAAAATAAAAATATAGATATAGCTAGAATAGTAGAATAAATACACGCCAAACTAGATAAGGACAAGGCCAATATCTGAGTACAAAAGATGGACAAATAACAGGAGACTGTAAAAGATTCCAAAAAGCTACTGGTACTCACCAAAAGTCTCCTAAAGTGTCTATAATGCCCCTAGATCAGCGGTCACGGCTAGTACCTGGGCTTCCGCCATGAATAGATGCAGAAAATAGGGGAGAGTACCGATAATTGGCACCAGTAAGCATCATCGGACAACAAAGTGAATTATAGTAAATATAGAATGCCGTAATGTAGAAATTGTAGTAAAGCTAGCAAATCTGAACCCAAGTCAAGGAATAAGAATATCTAGAGAATTAGAGAATCTCCAACTAGATAACCCACATAGTATGCAATGATACTGATTGGTAAACTCAAAGATCAAGTGTCAACTATGTCTATGGCCGTCGGAGACCCAACTGTCAACTGGAAATAGCAGGGACCAATTGAGCCGAACCAATTATGTACAACACAACCAACTTATGTAACCCGAGCGTAACCATATCACAACTGCCCCAAGACTGAGGGATAGTGTTGTATGTGGATGTAGGGCCCTAGTATATATGCTTGTACACCAACTGGGCCCCTATAAGCCCAGAAGGTATGCCCACGCACAACAATAGGGTGCATAGGTGTAGAATACACAGATCAGTAATCGATGACAAGTAACTCGACCACCCAACCACATCTGAACTAGTAACCTAACCTTGATGACAAGAGAGGAACGTAAAACTCGAAACCCAAACTACGAATATGATTTAGTAGGTGCCCTGGTCTGGACTCAGCCTGCAGATCATGCCCTGTGTTGGACTATAGGCAATTCCCTCAGCAACCTGTGTTGGACTATAGGTGATCCCCTCAGCAAATAATTAGGAGCGCAACACGAAAGACTATACCCTGTGCTGGACTATAGATGATACTCAAAACACTTTGTATTGGACTATAGGTAATCCCCTAAGCATACAATCTACCACATTGAAGACTATACCCTATGCTGGACTATAGTTGATACCCTCAGCACCCTGTGTTGGGCTATAGGTAATCCCCTCAGAACAAAATCAGGAGTGCAACACAGAAGACTATACCTTGTACTGGACTATAGGTGATACCCTCAACACGCGGTGTTAGACTATAGGTAATCCCCTCAACATACAAACAGGGGTGCAACACAAAAGACTATAGCCTTTGTTGGACTATAGGTGATACCCTCAGAACCCTATGATGGACAATAGTTAATCCCCTCATTTAGCCACATCGGTGTTGCCTTTTAATTTTCAGAAACTGCTCAATTTAATTTCGATGCTCCTGCCTCATCTAGAGTCAAAAAAATATAATTCATATATTAAATCTGATATGAAATAACATGTCAAACTCAATGGTGTAGTCAAAATTCCCATCGTAGGTTGTTTTGATCCAATGTGGATCCTACTTTCCAATACCAAAATCTCCTAAAGGAGCCAAAACACACTCAAAAGCCTACAAAACTGAACGAAAGGTCATCCTAGACCAAACTTAATGTTCCAGATCCGATAGTGCGGTTAGAATTTTCATTTGGGTACATTTTCCAAGAATATTGACTAAAGTCAACTATTAAGTGGTTTGTACTACTAAATTTGCAAAACTCGATATAATTGTGTCGAATGTGCTCCTAGCTTAATTTGTCCATTGTAGAGCTGATGAAATCATTAGAATTTCACTCTGAGGCCATTTACTAAGACTTTACCTAAAAATATTTCACAGTTATAACCTCCCATTTTACTCAAAATCCTATGTAAATATGAAATTATTCACCCCACCACCAAACTAATGGTATCAATACGTCACAAATGGCCCGACATCACTACGCACATGGTCAAACTTATAAAATAATTACAAAAGCACATAAATGACCTTGAGGGTCATTACAATATCCCCCACTAATAGAACATTCATCTGCAAAAGTAAGAGTAAAAGTATACCCGAAGACTCAAATAGGTCAGGTTACTACTCCCACATGTCTAGCCCTAACTCCCCTATTGCCTCCTTACTCGATCAACAATGCTATAGAATTTTAACCATAGATATAGTCTGGGAGCGCCTTGCCTAACATCTCGGCTAATATAGCTACTGGCTCCTCAACATATGTTGGATGGTTATTTAACTCACAGAATCATACCAAAGCACATTTGAATAGTCTGAAATATAATAGCGTTGCATCGATATATGGATGATGGGGTCTATAGCAGAATATGCTAGAAGTGAGAACTCATATTCCATAGGCTCAACTCGCCTTAGAATCTTGAAAGGTCCGACACAGTGGGGCTAAGCTTACCCCATCAGCTAACCCCTGTTATCCCTTTTTCAAGGGCGATATTCTCAAAGATACTCCACCTCCTAATCATAGAGCACATCAAGACTTCAATCTAATCACATAAGGATCCTAACCCTAAGCTCACAATAAGTAGTGAATACAATAGTTACAAGCATACTAGTGTTCCATAATAGTTCTCGTAATCACAACTAACTAGATGTACAACAACCCGTCCATATGTAACCAAAAATTAATGTAGCAATCTCTAAGTGATCCTCCACAATCAATCACATATCCCATCATCTTAATCAGCTAATATGTGATAGGAAATCAACAGGATAAATATACATGCCTTTGACACAACAGTCGATACCCGAACAATCACAATTATTCCCAAGTATAGCCATATTCCACATATACAGACTTTTCCCCCTTTTTTGTTCCATTATGTAAGTGATTCCCAAAGATCAGCCACAGACGCCTCACATGATAACCAAAACATCTATAGAAAATAGCTAATAGAATTACAATCAGATGTAGGGGCTTTAAGACCTTTCCCCTGTTGTTTAATCAATCAATCACAACAACAATAGCAAACATAAATATAAAAAATAGTTAGAGTACCATCCAATATAGAAGATTATTGACATAAAAGTCATTAGTAGCTTCAACGTAATAGAAAATATTCCAAAGATATAATAGACAATCGACTCACTAATCACTAGTATTCTCAATAACCGCCATATAGTCAAAAATACTGCAAATACTCAATATATTAACCATTGACAGACTCCTTATACGTTTCTTCACATACATATATGTGTCACATTCCCAGTTACAGTCCTCAGCATATATCATCATTCCATCCCAAGTGAAGTACCACGAGCAAGAAAGGTAAAACAATACTAATCAAATACCCACCTAGCCAAAAATCAAACAATCAGAATCACAACAAATTAATATTATATAACTTATAACCAGCCTTAATTGCTTAACCTAATGAATACAGCCTCAACCGACCAAAATCCAGCAATTTTAACATCTAATGAGTCAATCATAGTAGTACAATACTTAACTGATCAAACTCTATCAAGTAGAGCTCTCAACAGGTCTGGCATAACAAATGCTATCGGTATATATAAGTCATCGGACCCATAAGAACGACATACGTTAATTAGTCTAAAAGACATAACTAGGGACTTACAATGGCCCTAATGGGTCTGGAATTCAATTTTTGGGATATCCTCCACCCAGATCCTTCGTGGTTGGCAATCTGACCTCTATAGTAAAATCAACATCTCTCTCTAGCAATAATTCAATAATTAGTAGGAAACATATTTAAGACTCACAACTACTGGAACCATCTCTCAGTTGTCACATTACAAGCATGGGTGTAGTATGCCAACCAATCGGTCGATACAATCTCTGAGTCTGAATATAAAACACACTACCAACTAGTACATGACTAACAATCCCTGCCATAGTACTAGAGACATATTAGGTATAGCCCGAGTAATAGTCCTAATATAATCATCTACCATAACATGATGTAGAGCTACATTCTATACCCTAGAGAATACCAAATTCAAGCCCATCTAACAAATTAAGCCTTCTTGAATATCATGACTCTAAAAAGACACCAGGCTTGACCAACATATTTGATCCCCCCTAAAGGCAATACATGACTCTCAGATAAATGAGACCCATAGCTCAAATTCATGCAAGCAAGAAATGAACAGATACATATAAGAAGGTAGAACTTGAATCAAATAAATATGAAGCTAGCGGCTGACACAAGATAGTAATGTTTGGGGCAAACTCATCTGAAGCCTTAGCATCTGCCTAAGCTGGGTTGTGCAAGAATAGCCTTATAGACCTCCATCTCTAGTGTTGCCTCTATGACCTAAATTCAGCCCTATAGCCTTAATGGTCAATGGGGTAGCTAATCTGACAGCCCACGAAGCTAAGTAAGTTGCTCTTCGCTCGGGGCACTCTGCGGACCAGTGATCTAATGCTCCACAATCATAACATCCTACATATGCTCGGGCTCTATTGCATTGACTGTGGTGGTAATATCACTTATCTCTGAGGTCCTAAAGCTCTTGTTCGCTGCAAAAGATAACCCTGCCTGAAACCTTGATGACAATCTGTCCCTCGATCTACTGAATCTAGATCGGCATTCATTGAAACCTTTCTCATGTCGCGCTCATTTATAGCTGCCTACTTGGCCTTACAACTAAACTATTCCCTAGAATGGTACCTTACTAGGACTTGTGTTGAAGGAACAAGTCCTGGCTAACTGGCCCCAAGTGTAACTATCAACTACTCGAGAGCCACCTCTGCCTGTGGCATAACCACAAAAGAGGCTAGAGGCGGTAGGGAATTGGTGCCTCCTGTTGTAGGGAAGCTGGGGCATATTGTCTCTACTTTATGGGATTTGATGGCTACTCCCAATCAGGGATTAACAACGGAGCCCTATCTCTACCCATAGTCTGACCTCTATGTGGCATATCCCGGAAAGAGAGAACAATCAAATCCCTGGAAATCGATGGACCATTGGCAATACACACGAATAAAATCAACAAAAAAAAGGGTTCCCAAAGCATCCCGTATCCTCCCGACGATAAGTCAAAGATGGCTCCGCACCCATTCCTAAGACTCTATAGGTAGTAGCTTTGTACAAATAAGACCAGTAAATCTAATGTTCTAGTAAAACCTTGTCACGACCTGACCTTTAAGGTCATGATGGCGCCTATTAGCTCCTACCTACAGTCAAGCCAACCCAACACCAACGATACCTGTCCTAATAGCTAAGCACAATGATAGCTAACAACATATGAAACACACCAACAATAACCTATCCCAGGACCTGAAAGTCACCTATACAGAGCTATTACTGACTTAAAATAAAAATATATACATAGCCGGAATGGTAGAATATAATACATGCAAAACTAGGTATGGACAAAGCTAATATCCAAATACAAAAGATGGCCATGTATCAGAAGAAGATTGTGGAAGATCCCAAAAAGTTGTTGGTGCTCAGTTAAAGTCTCCTGAAGTGTCTGTGATGCCCCTAGACAAACAATCATGACTCATACCTAGACCTGCACCACAAGTAGATGTGGAAAAGTAGGGGTGAGTAGTAGTAACAGGCACCCAGTAGGCATCATCGGTCACTGAGTAAATTATAGTAAATATAGTATGCCTAAATATAGAAATTATCATAAAGCTAGAAATTCATAATCCAATTAAGGAATAAGCATATCTAGAGAATCACTGAATCCCTAACCAGATAACCCATATAGTGCACAATGATATAGACTTGTGAACCCAAAGATCAAATATCAACTATGTTTGTGGCTTTCGGAGACCTGACTATAAAGAGCTAGAAGAAATAACAAGTAGAAACATGAGAGACCAACTAAGCCAGACCAATTGTGTACGTAACCCGAGTTGAACCATATCACAACTACCCCAAGACTAAGGAATAGTGTTGTACATAGGTGTAAGGCCCTCGTATCTATGCTTGTACATCGAATGGGCCCCCATAAGCCCAGAAGGTACACCCACACACAACAATAGGGTGTATGGATATAGAATACAAAGATCAGTAATCAACTACAAAGATCTCCATTACTCAATCGTATCTAAACTAGTAACCCAACCCTAATGGCAATAGAGGAATACAAAACTCAAAACCTGAATTATAGACGTGACTGAGTAGGTGCCCTAATAGTCTAGACTTGGCCCATAAATCATACCCTGTACTGGCTATAGGCAGATCCCTCAGCACCCTATGCTGGACTGTAGATGGTTTCCTCAGTACATAATTAGGAGTGCAATACAAAAGACTATTCCCTATGTTAAACTATAGGTGATATCCTCAGCACCCTATGCTGGACTATAGGTAATGCCCCCAGCACACAATCGGGAATGCAACACAAAAAACTATACCTTGTTTTGGACTATAGGTGATACCCTCAGCACCCTATGCTGGACTATAGATAATCCCCCCAACATACGAAGAAGAGTATAACACGGAAGACTATACCCTGTGTTAGACTATAGGTGATACTCTCAGAACTCTGTGATGGAATATAGTTAATCCTCTCATTTGGACATATTAGCCCCGCCTTTTAATTTTTAGCAATTGTTCAACTTAATTCCGATGCTCTGGCCTTATTCGGAGTCTAAAGAATACAATCAGTATATGGAATCTAATCAGAAATGACATCTTAGACTCAATGGTGTAGTTGAAATTCCCACTAGAGGTAGTTTTGATCCAATGTGGATCTCACTTCCCAATATTAAAATCTCTTGTAGCGACCAAAATGCACTTAGGAGCCTCAAAAATCGAACATAAGGTCCTCCTAGACCAAATTTAACATTTTAGATCCAAAAATACAGTGAAAATCCTTTTTAGATACATTTACCAAGGACATTGACTAAAGTCAATTATTGACCAATTTCGGTGGCTAAATTTACAAAACTCGATATAATTGAACCGAGCATGCTCTTAGCCTAATGCGACCGTTCTGGAACTGGTGGAACTATCAGAATTTAACTCTAAGTCCATTTACTTAGACTTCACTTAAAAATTTATTTGCAGTTATAACCTCCCATGTAACTCGAAAATCTATGTAAATCTCAAACTGTAACAACCCTAGTTTTAGAAGCCTTGAGCGTAGAAAATTTTGGCCTAAAAATGACTTGAAGATTAATTTAAAGGAGGACATACAGCCTATAAGTGAACATATGACCCATATTTTTCATTCTTAAACATAGAACTTCAAAAAAGGTGAAAGGTTTCCAAGTGCGGGTAACCCACGGACCAAGTGATAAACCAGAGAAAACCTTACAATCCGTAGGATGGGTCGTGAGTGAGACTATCATACATGAAGGACATTTGGATTTTGTTGAAAGGTGACCTACGAGTTATCAGATGGTTTGTAAACTAGGGTATGTTCCGAAGGGTGTTTCATAGAATGAGGTCAAGAAAAAGGTGAAAATGGTTAAGAATGGAAGGACTCTATAAGTCCAACCATGATTTGTAAGATGTTATATGGACTATAACAAGGCTTTATGGTTTTGTGTCCAGCAAAGTCAACTTTCAGGAATTTCAGATGTTCTGATAGACAAGAGGGTCTTACAGGAGTTACGGCCCATAAATGGGATTTCATTAGTTGAATCCAACAGGGGTATTTTTATCATTTTAGTCCTTTCTATTCTTAAACTATATCATTTTGGGACTTAGAAAGGGACCCTATATTAGCCTTTAAACCCTAATTCCCTCATTCTTCACTTATCTCATTCTTCACTCTCTAAATTCTAAGGCAAGAAAAGCTCTCAAGAACAAGGCAAAGCAAGAATTGGGGTTCCACTTTCTTCCCAAAGATTACATGTTTGTTTCTGTTCGGTTCTTCTAAGGTATGTGAGTTCATTTATGGGTATCCTTTCACCCATAAAGTCCATTTTCAAGTGTTTTACCTTTTATTTATGTTCCTTTAAGATATTATGCATGTTATGGTCAAATTATGATGTTTTATGCCATTAAATACTATTCATGATATCCTACAACTATTTTACTAAGTATATATGCATGTTTGAACTAGTGATGATGACCCTATGATGGGTTTTGATATTGATGAAGTGTGGGAATTTTCGTTGGTCTTTAAAAAGAGAAGTTTCCTTATAACTCATGTGATTTATGATTGTTCCATTTTAAGAGCCTAATCCACCAACTTTTCGAGAAAGCTTTACATAATTTATGATTATAATTAGGGCATTAAAGTAAGGTTTTGAAGTATTGATTTGTCAAGATATAAACATATTGACATTTCCCTAAATATGTTTTACGATAGGTCTCCAAGATGAAAGGACAATCCTCACTTGGTGGTTCCTAAGTTTGAGCTACTATTATGATTGCTACTTATGATTTCCAAGTTATGTTGAAAAGATTCTGTAGGATGACTTGATCACGCTCAAGAGACATCTCTCTTTTGATGTCAAAGAGATCATTGTCAAAGTAATAAACCTAACCAAAGTTAGGGTCAAATCGCATAGAGAATACAAAGACTTTCCAAATCGATTCACTAATAAACAATTCAAATATTAACTACTCAGCTTCCAATGGGGGGGGTTGCAATGATTAATAAGAATTTAAACTACACTAACTAAAATGTAAGACAATCAATAATGCAAAGCAACTTGGTATTATGTTCCCCATGATTCACTAACTCAACATCCCCAGATATCACAATTCTCAACTAGAATATCGTATACAGGATGATAATTTAAGTTCTTCCATCCCTTTGGTCAAAGGTGAAGGTCGAACTTCACTATAAGACTTGTGCCATCTCCATAGTGTTCTATACTAACCATTACCCATAGTCCCAGTCAACCTTCCCTTGGTCTAGTTTGGTTGATTAGACGAGAACACATCATTGAATTCTGTTAATCAATCTCTTTTTCTATTCATTACCACCTGGATTAGGAAGGTGACACTAGGCGAGTTCTAATATTGGCCACCACTAGAAAACATGCAAAATGAAGAGAATTGATTAATACATGCAAATACCCATTCTAAGAATTGCAAATAATCTGAGTCTATTTGGTTAGATCTTCATGGTTTCCACAACCCCAAGTTGTGGGTTTAGCCACTCATGTTATGGGAAGAGAAAGAAACTATGAATTGAGAAAACATAATTAATCTCTTACCCAAATAGATTAAAAAACAAGCAAACCCAATTTGTATTGAGAATCACAAAGTTGAAAGATACAATGAATCCACAAGTGTATTCTTTTCTAAAATATTTAGTCTTCAAGTCAAAACCCTAAAATGCTCTAATTTCGTGCTCTCTACTCTATTCTCTGAAAATCTGTGAAAAGCTTCATCTAATGACCTAAAATTTACTATTTATGGTATTTACAAACAAGTCCCTAAAAATATTAGAAAAACTTATCGGTAGCTATTATGACTTGCAATTACGACTTGTAACTGAGTTTACGCGTTGTAATTGGGCTTTTGTGATTAGCTTCTTAGACCTTGGACTTCATTGCTACGAAATATCTTCACGATTCGTAATCTGATCTATAACTCATATTGAAGTCTTGTAGTCCTCATGTGCTTCTTTTAGTCCTTCCTAGATACCTTCTCTGGAAATTTCAATGAAACCCCTCAATATGACTCGTAGAGTGAACTATGAGTCATAAAAAGGTCTCGTGTGGATGAACTTCAAAACTTCAGACTTTCATCAAACACTAGAAATCTCTACGAAACCAATTCTGTAACTTGTAGATGGCTCTACGACTCGTAAAGAGTCTCGTAAGTTTGCAAAAACTAGAAAAAGTCTGCAATCTTCCCAAAATTGTGCCAACCTGCTTTTCTTGCAAAAATAAAAACAAAAACACATAAAAACCATAAATGTCGCATTGAGAATACACAAAATCTCAAGTTTTAGGCATCAAATGTGTTGTATTTCGACAACATATTAACACCCTTAACTTAAAATTGTTGCTTGTCCTCAAGCGATGACTCAATCTAATTAGATAACACAACAATACACAGAACAAAACTTAACGGCATATATCTTGTACAATTCAGGCTCAGGTACCCATACCAACTTTTCAAAACAAGATCAGATAGCTATTTTGGCAAACCAAGAAATAATGATACATCTGACAACACAACTATGACAAGCAAGAAAATATCCATAATCCACAATCACTGAATGCCCTCATAGAAAGAAGTCCCAAGTAACACACTCAATGATGATTTCAAAATTAACACTAGAACTATGGAACCATACTCAAGCTCACAAAGATATTCATTCACATTGACTAATACCATAGGCTTGCTCCTATACTCATGACTCAGATTTTCAACTAGCCGAACTAGGATCACTCTAGGATTTACTAGGCTTGTAACATAGGCTCATGGAGCTTTGGTAGGGCATTTTTGAAAACATAATGACTAAAGACCATCCTTGAACCATGTTTTTCATCAGTTTCACCTTACCAACTCAATAAATTTTCACCTTATTCTCCCTTTTCTTCATATTCAAGCTTTTTCGGGTATTTTCTTCTCATTTTTCAGCTTTTGCCTCATTTTCACATCATTTTGCTTTTAATCAATCTAAGAAATTTTTTTCTTTTTCTTTCTCCCGTTACATGATTTTCTTCTTTTTCTACTCATTCACAACTCATCACCTTACTTTTATTATTGTATCTCTACACCAGCCACCTTTAACTTAGGCTTTTAGATTATATTGAAGTAGACAATATCTATTCCCCAAACCAAGGCCACTTCAGGTAGCCACCCTTAACTTAGGCATTTTGCCTCAGTCAAGGATCACAATGCTCAAGGACAGACTAGGGTCAATCTCAAGGTTCATCACTAGACAAGGCTAGGCTAAATAGGTATTTCAGAAAGAAGTGGTACATGCAAGGCTCAAATTTTTAGAACAAGGAATAAAACATCACTTGGTTGGTTATTTAGGCTAAAGTGGACCAATTTAAGAACAAAGGCCTAAGATCACTTCCTAATCCATTTAATCTTCAACACCAACTTAAAGTAACAGGGCAAGTTCTGAATTAGCATAAATATACATAAATCTAGTAAAATAATATCACTCACACATGGCATTGCATACATTACCATCAAGAAACTCACAGATCATGCTTCGTATCTCAATTACCCTCACTCATCACGAAAAATATTACCAAACACCCAAATATGTATGGTTGCAATTTAACTACTAAACAAAACATTTTTGGTGGGTACCATTTTTCAAATCATAACATAAAACATAAAAAACAAGTTGTATGCCATAAGTATAAGTACTAACATATATTATCTAAACATTCTAAACATGCCTATTCAACAAAAATTAAATATCCATAAGGAAACAGAATATAGGCAAAAAAACCTTGGGATCAAAATTTGGGGTAATTATAGACCATAAGCTACTTAGACTTCACCAAGGTCCATAACTTCCCACACCTCGTCGAAAAAAAAGTTGTACATTGTCCTCAGTGTTCAACATCAAAATTAAAGTAAATACAAGGGGTCAAAAACATATCTTGGTGCCTAAGAACTAGTCTCGGGGTGTATTTGGTCATCTCCCTCCTGTGGTATAGTTTGCACAGCAACCGATCTCTGTCTAGATAGGTCAATACCCATCACTTTATAATGCTCTTGGGCTCGTCTCAGCTCCTCTTCTTGCCTCAATATCCTCAAACCTAGACCAAGGTCATCCTCATCAACATTCTTGAAGGTCTTCTGACGCACAAGCCTCTTATGTTTCATCACCCTCCATAAGGAATCTCTTCTCATAAGAAGGTTGTGTGGGATCCTCTATGGCAAATAAATTAAATAGTGGCTCCAAAGGTGTGGACTCTGGAACTGTAACTGGCACCGCTAGTGAAGCTGTCATCTCAGGCCTAAGTTTTTCAATCTCCTCAAGTACAGCTGACAAATCTGATGGTCGATCATTGGCTAACCTCTTCTGTACCCGATCCTCAAAGGCATCGATATAGGCATTCACTGTAGAAATAAGCTTCTAAACAGTAGATAGGATGAATGTATGGCATCACTCCTCTGCATCCAAAACAGTCTATCGGGCCCAATGCCTAAGCTGCTGAATAAGCTGAGACAACTAGGCCTCAGTCCGTGATAATCGCTATGCCATGTCCTGAATAGAGACAGTGGACATATGAACCATGCCCCGTGTAAAAGTCTATGAATTACTAGCCTCTGGTGCAGGAGAAGCTATAGTGGTACCCCTCTCAACATCGACTACCTCGGGTCGTTGGGGACTCTCATCATAAGTAGCAGCTGGAGTAGTAGTAGGGGCAATCGTCTAACCCTCCTGTGGTGGCTCTGGAGCAAACTTCTCAGGCATAGGAGGAGGCTGCATCCTCTAAAGTGCCATAGGGTTCTAATCAACCTTTATCAGGGTCACAACTAGTGATCTATATGGTGCAATATCTCCACCTTTGACTCTAGACAAAGTTTGTAAATTAGAATAGGAAATGGGATGGAGGTGGCCCACTTGAGTGCCGACTCATGAATCTGCTCCACTATGAGTCAGGCCCAATCTATATCGTAGTTAGACAAGATGCTGGCAGGTAATACCGCTCACTCTGGGGTAAGTGTGTTATCCGCTAAAGTAGGTTGGATGTGAGATCTAACAATAGCCTACCAAAATTTGGGGGGGGGGGGAAGAGAGGGAGGCTTTAACAATACCCTCTGTGTGGGTGATGACCTAAGAAAGCTCTGGACCCCACTTCAGCAATGTGACTGGCTACCCATCTCAACAACTCTGCCCTCTATACCAGATCCTTTGAAAACAATGCGGTTCTAGCCAGCCTGAATAGATAGTCAAACTCAGTTGTCGACCTCGGGGCTCGGTACTCAGGACCAAAAAGTACATGGCGGATCGTCTCCTCTAAAATATCGACCCACCGCCTTATCACTAGTACTTCTCTCAATCTCGGTTGTGTGAGATGTCTCTTCCCCTGGGATGATCATGAGGAATAGTGTTTGCATAAGCTGTATAGAATTCTCATACCATAAGCGGAGGATATCGTCCAAACTTATCTGTCAATCACTTGAGCCTATATCGTGTCATCGTGTCCTTCAATTCTGGGACACTGCTCAATCCATTGACAATAACCTGAGGCTTCTCATATATCTAACGGATGAGTTTGCCCAGCTCATTGGGCTGCATGGCCTCCAAAAACATGGCATCCATGCCCTCGACACCCCACCTATGCATAGTAGTATCCGATGTAAAAGAAGATGATGGTGTGATCGAGGATTCTTCATCTCCTCTAACCTAGGAGCCCTACTCTGAACTAGACTCCGTGCCTGAAGGAGTCATATGGGGTGTACCACTATCACTCTCACCATTGCCTCCCTCATTACACTAGGTAGGACTAACGGCCTAAGCCTGAGGTTGTTGAGATGCTGCTGGATCAGGCTAGGTGTCCTAAATCTCCATTGACCCACTTAACTAGGTCTTCTCATCATCAGTTGGCTCATAGTAAGCTTCCTCTTAAACTCCTCAATCTTAGAGCATTTTCCTTTCAAAGCCATATTTCCTACAAATCACAAAATAGATGAACCATAATTATTCCTAACAATAAAAAAGAAAAAGCAAAAACTAAATCAGATCAGTAGCAAACAAGTAATATGAGAACCAGGTACGAATCGTAGTTAGAACTACGAGTCGTAAAGTGGTCCCATAAACCAAAAGTGCACAACAATATGGAACACTGAAAAATTGTATGCGACCCAGTTACAACTCATAACTTGAATTATAGGTCATAAATAGGTTTCATATAAAGTTCCAGGGAGCAAATAAAAACAGGCAAGAGTCCACGAGACCCATCTGCGACTCGAAGAGTAATCTATGACTCATAGAAGGTTTCGTATAATAAATATTGAAAAAATCAAATCACTGAAACTTCCCACAAGGGGAAATTATGACTCGTAGACTCATCTACAAGTCATAAAAGACTCTCGTGAACAAGAACTTCTAGGTACCTGATGTATCTCAATTCATCATATAGACCCTGTGAACAATTCAAAAACTATCTTACCAGCATCGAAGAAAGCATGCAAACACTAATATGTTGAGCACCAAGTAATTGTACCCCAAACATGATTCAAAACAAATTTACCCCATCGAATATGATTTAGCAATCAATACCCAATCATTTCATTCGTCCTAAATTCATTCAAACATGCACCTATACCACCACCCACCAAGTCACATACAACAATCGCTGAATCATATTCAAGATCACTTGGGTTGTAGTTCAACAGGCACAAAAAAATTAATAATCCTATGATTCTGACTAAGTCAATATTTCCCAAACATAATCACACTCCTGTGTAACTGAAAATCAATTTACATTCATGAAAAAATTGTAACCATTCAATCGAACAAGAAACATGATATCATAGGCACTCAATCAATAATATCAAAGCTATAACACTTAACTCCAGGCATAAACAATTGATTCAACTTATGGTAATCCTAATCTCTCATTACATATCTCATGTACCAATAATGCATGCTTACAATCAAGCCTATCATAATTATCACAATCAAACACTAACAAGGCGAGTGAAAGGATCAAAATTGAAGCAAGAACTTACCATAAGAGATGATAGAATTGAATAAGAAGAAGAGAGAATGAGTAGCCAAAAAACCTAGGTGTGGCCGGAATTTCTTACCGAAAACACCCACTGATGCTGGAGAAGATGATCAGAAGTAATAAGGGAAAGTAATTGGGGAAATTTTTTATCAATTTGGGGTAAAAGTGAGGTCAAAATATTTTGACCCCTCTTTATACCTTTACTGGGTCAACGATTTAAATTTACTTGATCGAGTCTATGAAATCCCGACTACGATTCATAGCTTGGTCTAAGACTCATAAGTCCTGGTCTCATAGAGCACTTAACACTTAGAAAACTTTAGAAACATACCTGGGTTCCACGAATCCCGTTCATGACTTGTAGCTTAGTCTACCAGTAGTAAAGTTGGCTCGTAGATGGAGTGCACACTTAACCTGCTCACTGTAACTTTCTACGAGACAGTATTACGAGTCATAAAGTGCAATATGACTCGTAAGCCTAGTCGTAGGTACTGCACCAGATGTAATTCTCAGCAAGATCTGAAATCTTAGTCCTAAACTTGTATGCTCTTCATGAAATGTACTTGCACCCTATATGCAACAAACGCAATGTCAAAAATACCAATCAAAACACACACAAACAATCAACTCAAAATTCACAAACTGAAAATAAACTCAAAACTATGCTAAAACATCAAAAATGCTTGGGTTGCCTCCCAAGTAGTTTCTGATTAACTGTCATGGCACGACTTAGACATCATGAGTACTTAGACTTTCTCAATTGCCCAAACCTCGCTTTTCAACTCATCAGGATGCTTCATAGACTGACGGATATCAAAAACCACTTCTTCATCATTCACTCTAAATCTGAGTTGACCGAAATCTGTATCCACCATAGCTCTCTTTGTGGCTAGAAATAGTCTCCCCAAGATAATAAAGGCCTTAAAATCAACTTCACAATCAAGAATCATAAAATCCATTATGAAAATGAATTTGTCAATTTTCACCAATACATCATAAAGTATTCGCTCTAGTTTCTTGATCGTCCTATCCGCCATTAACAACCTCATTTTAGTAAGAGTAAGAGAACCCAAACCAAGGTTTTTGAAAACCACAAGAGGCATTAAGTTTATACCAGCACCCAAATCACACAAAGCCTTTGCAAACTCTACATCACCAATAGTACAAGGGATGGTGAATACGCCGAGGTCTTCCTTTTTCTAAACTAAGGACTTAGTGGTAATGAAGCTACAATGTTGGAGCTCTTGAGAAATATCTTGGCATATTGTGGGCTTCTTAATCACCAAATCCTTCATGTATTTAGCATAATCGGGCATTTTCTTTAAAGCTTCGATCAGAGGAATGTTGATGGAAAATTGCTTCAACATGGAGAGGAAATGTTTAAACTTTCCATCCTCATTTTGTTTAAGTCTTTAGGGAAAGGGAGGAGGAGGCCTTGGGACTGTTTTATACTTCTTTGGCTCTTTAACTGCTCCATCGCTTATCCCCTACTTGACACAATCCTCTTCGTCATTCACAACCTTTTCTGCAACTATCTCTTCATGCACATCATCCACATCTACTGGCATCAGAGGATCAATGGTACTCTTGTCACCCTAGTCATGACTGTCATACAATGCCCCTCGTTCTTCAGATTTTGAATCGTATTGCTTGGCAATGTACCTTTCTGGAGTTGATTTAATTGAGTGGACACTTGACCAAATTGTTTCTCAAGTTGCTTAATGGCCATAGAGTGAAACTCTATCTTTTGATTTATGCTAGAGATATCAGATTTCATTCCCCTTAAAGTTTCATCTTATGTTTGGGCCTTTTTTATCAGTCAGTCAAACATCTCTTCAATCCTCGAATTTCTAGCCCCGACATCATGATTAGGTGGAGGCACATATGGACCATTTCTATAAGTACCTTTTCAATTCTAGTTTCGACCTTGGTTCCCGGAATTTTGATGCTAATAATCTGAATTGGACCCTTGGGCATTGGTCTGGAAATCTACTGCTTGATCACTCACAAAATAAGCATCCTCATCATAACACTGCTCTTCATACATGGGTGCGCAAGGAGGTTAATGGACTACCACATGCACTCTTTTTTTACTTTGTTTCATCATAACCTTCATACCAGTGCAAATTTGGGCAAGTTATTGCATAATCTCCTCAATGATCTTGGCTTACTCTGAACCCACATTCACAATACAAGAGTTCTTTGTAGAAGTTCTTTCTCTTTGCCCCCATGCACGTTGGTTTTGACTACTTGCTCCATTTTCTCGGTGATCCTTGTAAATGGTTGATCCAAGAATATGCGCCCATTATAGTATTGACAAAAGCTTGACTATTTTCATCGAGGGCATGGTAGAAGATATCTAACAAGGCATCATCAATAATTTTATGGTTTGGGATGCTTCGTAAACACTTTGTAAATCACTCCCGTGTTATACTAATTAAATCACTAGGTAATTGCTCAAAATTGTTCGTTGGATCTTTTAAATTGAGCTTCTTTGACCACAGGAAGTACCTTTTCAAAACGGCCTTCTATAAATCCGCCCAGCTGGTAATCGAGCTTTGTTGGAGCTCAAATAGCTACACTACTGCATTACCCATAAGAGATAGTAGGAATAGATGCAATCCAACAACATCCATGGAAAGATTTTGCATCCCCATCACGCTCTTGCAAACAAAAGCTACAGTATCCAGATGGCTATGAGGATCTTCAGATGATAGACCCACAAACAAACCATAATTTTGAAGCATTTGAGGCAATTCACTTGAAACTGTGAACTTAGTGTCGGTCGATAGTGGTGGAAACACTATAGCTCTCATTATATCTATGCCCATGGGATTCAATCTATATTGGTTCCATCGATTAGCATTCTCATTAAAGTCCCTAGGTTATGGCCTATTCTCCAAAGGAGGTAGATTTCATCCCTATTATCAACATCAACATTCTCATTCATAGCTTCATTAACTACAATAGTAGCATTTGCTTGAGTAATTCTTCTTATAACCTGTTGGATCTCTAAGTCAATTGGAGCTAAGGAATTGCCTTGACTCCTTGTATTGGGTATACAATACCTAGTATATCCTGCAAAGAAACTGAACAAACAAAAATAAAAGTAAACTACAAGAGAACTAAGAAATTAAAACTTGAATTATATTACTAGTGAATTCAATCAAAGTCTCGTCATATTCCCTGGCAACGGCGTCATTTTCTTTGATCACGCTCAAGATACGCCTCTCTTTTAAGGTCAAAGCGATCGTTGTCGAAGTAATAAATCTAACCAAGGTTAGGCTCGAATAGACGCTTATGACCTCCCCCTTTATGCCTTGAGGTAATGATTCCTCTGGCATTACGACCTTTACCACAATGACGCTATCCATAGACCGCTTGTTGCGGAACAACCTCCGAAACCGGCGACCTTGACAGAAAAACGCTCAACAACAGGCCAGTAGTTGGTCGAGCTGAAGAAAGAACTCTAGTAGTTGGGATGGATTCACATACGGACCAAGCAGGGCATAGCTAGCAGCATAGGATCCGACTCGGCATCAACGGCTTCGTGCCGCACTGGAGTATTCCAATATGTGGTTCCGCGCGTTCCACCACTTCTCCATTCATTT
The DNA here is from genome assembly GCA_011800125.2 of Solanum clarkiae. NCBI lineage: Eukaryota > Viridiplantae > Streptophyta > Magnoliopsida > Solanales > Solanaceae > Solanum > Solanum clarkiae. The sequence continues at coordinate 7,804 of JAABOM020088079.1, read as the reverse complement.
TTCCAAATCGATTCATTAATAAACATTTAAATATTAACTACTCAGCTCCCAAAAAGAGAGAGGGTTGCAATGATTGATAAGAATTTAAACTAAACAAACTAAAATGGAAGACAATCAATAATGGAGAGCACAACTTGGGTATTGTATTCCCTATGATTCACTAACTCAACATCCCCAGATATGACAATTCTCAACTAGAATATTACTTGCAGGACAATAATTTAAGTTCTTCCAACCCTTTGGTCAAAGGTGAAGGTCGAATTTCACTATGGAACTTGGGCCATCTCCATAATGTGCTATACTAACCATTACCCATAGTCCCAGTCAACCTTTCCTTATTCTAGTTCGGTTGATTAGACGAGAACACATCATTGAATTCTGTTAAACAATCTTTTTTTCTATTAATTACCACCTAGATCAGGAAGGTAAGACTAGGCAAGCTCTAATGTTGGCCACTACTAGAAAATGTGCAAAATGAAAAGAATTGATTAATACACGTAAATATGCATTCTAAGAACTGCAAATAATCTGGGTCTGTTTGGTTATATCTTCAAAATTCCCACAATCCCAAGTTGTGGATTTATCTACTCATATTATGGGAAGAGAAAGAAACTATATATGAATTGAGAAAACATAATTAATCTCTTACCCAAATAGATTGAAGAACAAGAAAACCCAATTTGTATTGAAAATCACAAGGTTTAAAAATATAATGAATCTACAAGTGTATCTCTTCTCCAATATTTAGTCTTCAAGTCTAAAACCCTAAAAATACTCTAATTTCGTACTCTCTACTCCATTCTCTGAAAATCTGTGAAAAGTTCCGTCTAATGACCTAAAATTTACTATTTATAGTGTTTACAAACAAGTATCTATAACATATTAAAAAAACTAATCGACGGCTGTTACAACTAGTAGTTATGACTCATAAATGGGTTTACTAGTCGTAATCGAGCTTTCATGTTCTGCTTCTTGGACCTTGGGCTTCACTACTATGAAACATCTTCACGAGTCATAGTCTGATCTGCGACTTGTATTGACCTAGTGTAGTCCTCATGTGTATCTTTTAGTCCTTTCCTGTTCCTTTTCTAGAAATTTCTACGAAACCCCTCAATACGACTCGTAGAGTGAACTACAAGCCGTAAAGAGGTCTCGTGTGGCTGAACGTCAAATCTTTAGACTTTTATCAAACACTAGAAATCTCTACGAAACCAACTGTATGACTCGTAGATGACTCTACAACTCGTAGAAAGTGTCGTAAGTCTGCAAAAATCATATAGGGACAGGCACTTCTCCATCGGCTCGAAGCTAGTACTCGACATTCAAGGCTAGCATTATTATTTTTTGTGAGCCCTCAATTCGGGACTCTACCTATTTTTCACTCTAGCTTGTATTTACTTTTGAGATAATGTATTTGTAGCCCTTCTAAGGCTTTTACTTTTATGCTCCCTTATTATGAATTATTTTCTATTAGATGGAAAACAACCATACGGATTTCATCTGTTATGTGTTGGTGGTACGTTTATGGACAATTAATGTTAGTTATTTCACTACTTTTTAATATTGTTTTATTGCTATAAATGATCCACAGTCTCTATCCCCTTATCTTCCGTAAATGTTTTCCCTTAAATGGCTACGAATGCTTAAGATACTTAAGATGACTTGGGTGAGATGCCTTTGGGTGTATCATTCGTCGTGTGATAAATAGGCCCCTAAGTCAAGTCATTACTAACTTGGTATCAGAGGGTGAGGTTTCAAAATGTTCCTTAGATGTCTATATGTCACGACCCTAAATCCGAATGTGATGGGACTCACCTAACCCACCAAGGCGAGTTAGCGTAAATCCAAAAAACTTAAAAAGGCAACATAATCATAAGATTCAGTCTACTAATATAGATAAGCGGAAGAAAACACACTAAAATCATCCTAGAACTGGTGTCAAATATACAAGCCTCAAAATGAAAAAAATAGAAATACATAAGATGATGTCTTGTCCTCAAATATAACAAGAACATAAAATGGAATCCTCGAAGATGTGCTGAAGACGTGGGAAACTACCTTGTAAGAAATTTGGAAGCTTGATCCAACAAGGAAAGAAATCTAATAGGATGGACTAGGCTCATAACCTATACAAATGTAGCAAGGGGTGAACACCAAACAATAGGGTACTCAGCAAATGGTACTAACATAAAGTAAGATAATGAAGAATGCATGTAACTCCTTAAATTCCAACCACAATTTGTCAAACTATAACCCTGTACACAAAAAAGGCACAACACAATATATTATACACATCACAATAATATAAATATACTCATTATCAGGCATAGTGTCTCCATACACAAGTATATAAGTAGAACAACTTATACTCAAGATCAAGGGCATCATAAGTGTACAATCTCATAAATAAATTACAACAATATCAACAAGATATGGAATGAGATAGAGTGGATGCCATGATGTGTGAATAATATGATGCAATGTCAGATAATCATGATGCATGTTGTCCTCGTATACACATTTGCTGATCAAATGACTACCTCAGACAAAACCCATAGGAGCTATACATGGACCATGTATCTGTGAACATGACCAGTAATGACCTCGACTCATGCCCACCTATTTGGAAATGATCTTAGACCCATCCAGCAATAACCTCGGGCCACTAGCATATTACCTCGGCTCAACTGCTAGAGACCTCAACCACCAATCCACATGTTATCTTACTCAAATCTCGATCGTAGCCATCATAAGTATCAATACACAAATAATAATAAATGCAATGTGCAGGATCACGATTATATTATAGTATCAACATCATAATGATTTCAATATCTTAATATCATCAATAGCTCAATATCATCAGTACTGTCACAATATTACTCCAATCTCAATATATCAGTCATATCACAAAATAAGCACCATTTTACTATCAACATCAAATGATTCACAAAATCATATAAGTTATGATCCACAATTGCTTATAAGTCGATATATCACCACATAGACAACTATTCAATCTGAAATATCATGATCAACATTATGATGTTACAATTCTATCCCCAATGTACTCAATTACACACATATAGGAGAATATAAGGTTCATTCATACTTAATAAAAGGTTAAAATCTCGAATCAAGTTGAATTCATCGCTTTCTCTCTTTTACAGTACTCCAAATCACCACAATTTATTCAAATATGGCATTACATAATGAATCTAATGAGACTAAAATCAATTAATTTGTAGAAAGGGTAAAATGATCAAAAACCTTATGCCAGAAAATGCTACCAAAATCTGAAAATTAATGTATGAAAATATTCTCCACGTAATAAGGAGTTCATCGGTGAAAACAATATTAAAAACAGAGCTAGGATGAGGGAGAAATCAACTATTTAAGCTTGGAAATTAAAATCGGAGAAATACCTAATTTACACCATTTAAATCCTAAAACTGAAAATTAAAATCTTAAATTAATCAATGTAAATCAATGAAGTTGGTTAAAAAATAGTTACCCAATTGCTTTTCCATGAAAAATCTCAAAATCTCTCTTGAAAACGAAGTTTGAAAGGTTGAAATGGTGGAAAATGAATTAACATCTTTTAAAAGTTAAATCTGTTTGGGCATCTTCAACACTCCGCGAATGTGGCAGAAGGCCCATAAACGAAGGTCTAATCACCCTCAACTCCATGAATACGGACCCCTTCATCCATGAACACGGAGACCAACAACAATGGCACCATAAACTAGTTGAAACCAGCAATACACAACAATTTGTAAACTAGAACAGGACCCTCGAGAATTCATTAGGAACCCCGTAAACACAAACCAAACATAAAATTCTACTACAAATGATGACCCAAACTCAATGAAACTATCAGAATTCGAATTCAGAACCTCTATGACTCCAAATTCGAGAAAGATCATTTAAACTAGTTTTGGACTTAAAAACTCAAAATATTCTCAAAATCTCTTAAAAATAATTACAAAAAAGGCATTTCTGGTGTTAGTTTCACCACCCAGAAGCACTGAATCTAACAAAAATTTGATACGAGCTCCCAAACACCGAATGTTGATCAAAGTCAAACCTATGATCCAAAATGAACTGAAAATGTAACTTTGGGCCTAAAATCTCCATTCTAACTCCAAATTCAGTACTGCAAGTTCTCTAGATCAGATTCAGTATTTCAGAACTAATGGAATTAATGGAATCAAATTTCATCACTCGAAGCTCAAGATGACTACAAAACTTGAAATTTCCAATTTTAAGTTTTTAAAACTCTTTCTTTTGCAAAACTCTAACTTTTTACAATATTTTTAAAATCTAGCTTTTGTACTTATCCATAATGACTCAAGATAACTTTTGGGAAGGGAAAAATATAATTAGATTGAAAGTACTAGAAATGACCTTTGAGATCATTACATCATCCACTATTAAAAATAATGTTCGTCCTCGAACATGAGATAAGGGACATACTTGTAGGCTCAAACAAATGAGGGTATTGGGCATGCATATCTGACTCTATTTTCCATGTAGCCTCACTCTTGAGCCTATGACTCCATTGGACCTTTACTGAAGTAATGTCCTTAGTCCTCAACTTCCTTACCTGCTTGTCCATGAGGCATTTGAGTATTGTACTCCAAGAAGATCAGGGAGGAGAAGTTGTATGTAAAGATCTCCAGGTGTGAGTTCTGGTTGAGTTCAATAGCATTCTTGGGGCATGTGGTGTCCAAAGAGGGTATTCGAGTTGATCCGACGAAGATTAAGGTCGTTTGGGGTTGGACTAGGCCTACCTCAACTACAGAGATTTGTAGTTTTGTAGGCTTGGTTGGTTATTGTCACCATTTCTTCAGGGTTTCTCTATTATTACAGCCCCACTAACTAGGCTTACTCAAAAGAATGTGGTATTTCATCGATCTGATGAGTGTGAGGAGAGCTTCTAAAATCTCAAGTTATTATTGATTATAGAACCAATTCTGACATTGCGAAGGAAGGTGTTGATTTCACTACTTATTGTGATGCTTCGGGAGTGGGGCTAGGTGGTGTGTTGATGCAGAAAGGAAAGATTATTGCTTATGCTTCTAAACAGTTGAAAGCCCATGAGAAGAATTGCCCCACCATGGTTTGGAGTTGGGTCACAGTTGTTTTTGTGTTGAAGTTATGGCGTCACAATTTGTATGGATTCATTGTGAGATCTTTACTGACCATCACAGTCTATAGTATGTCTTCAGTCAGCGCAATCTAAATATGAGACAAAAGGGGTGGATTGAGCTTCTAAAAGATCATAACTTGACTATCCTCTATCCTCCCGGAAAGGCCAATGTGGTGGTTGATGCATTGAGTAGGAAGGCATCCAGCATGAGAATGTTGGCAGCTATATAGGTTGAGGAGCGATCGTTTGCTAGAGATTTTCAAATGTTAGCCAAGGGGTTGGTGAGGTTACAACTTTCAGAGCACGGTGGAGTGCTTACAACTATTAAGACCCGCTCATCCTTGATGATCAGATTCATGAGATGCAGTTTGAGTATGATATGTTATGTATTATCCAGGGCAAGGTGATAAGAGGTGAAACAAGAGAGGCAATGCTTGATTCTAAAGGTGTTTTAAGGATTGGGGTCGTATCTGTGTGCCCAAGGTGGGTGATTTGATCAGATTGATACTAGACGAGGCTCATTATGCTAGATATTCCATTAATCCAGAGGCAACGAAGATGTATCATGATCTGAGTTAGCATTATTGGTAGCCTGGTATGAAGATAGATGTTTCATAGTTTGTATCTAGGTGTTTGACATGTCAGCGAGTCAAGTGTGTGCACTTGAGGCTAGGTAGGGAGCTTCAACGGATGCCCATTCTCGAGTGGAAATGGGAGCGCATTGTCATAGACTTCATTCTTGGATTTTAGTTGTATCTGAAGTCAAAGTTTGACTTTGGTCAACATTCGAAGTTTGGAAGCTCGAATCAAAATTTCCACAGTTCCAATAGTTTCAAATGATTAAACTAACACTAAAAATGGTCTCGCCAAAATTTTTAGAGTTTTTTAGGGCAATTTTGGTATTTGAAGTCTTAAACTAGTTCATTGGTGTTGTATTGATAGCTATGTCGAGGAGACCTTGGAATTGAATTCAAATAATTCTGTTGAGTCCGGATCATCATTTCTAGAGTGGATACATGTCTAGTTTGTAAAATTTGGATTCCGAATGAATCTCGATGGTCCATTTTGGGAATTTTCTTAGCTATGTTTTGTTGTATCTGGTGCAGGCATCCTTCTTCTTTGCATTCAGGGGAATTTCTCCATATTCGCGGACATCTGGATTGTCCTACACTCCACATTTGCAAAGGGTCACCATTTACTGATCCGCGTTCTCGAAGGTCTGTGCTCTTTGTGGATTCTAATTCGCGTTCTCGAAGTACATTTTCATCTTATCAGTTGTAAACTCAAAAAAACATCATTTTTACTCCATCTTCAAATTTTCAAGTTTTGTTGGACGATTTTCGAAGAGGATTTTTGCGGAGAACTATCGGGTAAGTTTTTCTGTTAAATTACTTAATTTTCACAACTTTTATCTTGATTTTGCCTTGAATTTCATGATTTTGAATGATTAAAATTAGGATTTTCATGGTTTATAATTGGAAACTTTAGTTGATGATTTCTCCTTCGATTTGAGCTTAATTTTAGTGAGATTTTCACCCACAGACCCTTTTTTTCGTGTAGAATCATAATTTCTAGTCAATTTTCCAGATTCAAGAACTTCAAATTTTATTCCTAATTTTGACCCTAAGACTAATTCATGTCAATATGCATATGCGTGGTATCTTTTTTTGATTGCAATTGGTTCATTTGGAACTCATTTTGAGGTCGTAGTTGGTTAAAAGTTTCGTCCAAGTGTGGTTTCGGTATTGAGGTAGGTTCGGCTAACCTTTTTGGGACAGAGCTTGAGTTATTGAATATGTTATGTGATAATTGCAAGATTTAGGATATTTCATGAGTAATCAGACTTATATGATAGTTTTTTATGAAAATACGATATTGATTATGTTGGAATTGGGGTAAACTGTGACTCAATTGGTAAATTGAGATGTACTATTGGGATTTGAGATATTATAGATGTTATTAGGATAATAAAAGATTTGTAATATCATTTGAGGACTGTTGTGGTAATTTGATGGTTACTATGGTATATTTTCGAAAATCATGTACATAAAATGAGACTTGTGAAGTCTAGTACCATTAGTATACTTGGTTATTGATGAAAGTATGGTAATTCGAGACATGTTGATGACTTATGGTACCAATTGTGACTCTTCTCATTATTTCCTTGATTCTATGACGGTTATTTATTAGTAATCTTATTATGTTGATGTTATATATCTTGATATTGTGACATTGGCATGCATTCATCTCATATTGCATCTGTACCGTATCGTTGACTATGCTGAAATAGCAAGGTTGAGATACTGTACCACTTTTTTATAAAACGCCTTGACTACGTTGAGATAGCAATGATGAGATATAAGACTTTCTAAGATTCTGTACTACTTTTTCTAAAATCCCTTGACCATGCTAAGATGGCAAGGGAGGGATTGTACCACTTTTAAAACCCCTTGTCTACGCTGAGGTGGCAAGACTGAGATATAATATTTGAGAGATTTTAGTGCATAGTCTGTGAGGCCCGCGAGTTCTATATGGTAGTTTTATCTCGATAAATGTGTACACCGACATGTGACAATCCTAATTCCACTCCATGCATTGCATACATACATCTCACTTGCATTGCATCATTGGTTAGATTCACTATCTTCTATT